>JAFVLL020024348.1:0-10018 GCA_021397915.2 Tor tambroides | reverse complement strand
AGTTAAAACATCTTAAAATATCTCAGTTTTGCATAAAACAGAAATAATATACTAACCTTTTTGTCCAGTTAACAGTGCAACCTTTCTCTTTTGTCCTTTTACCGCTGCTTCCACCAAAGAGTAAATAAAAGAAATCTCCCTTGCCATTGGTCAGTTTTTCGCGGGCAAGTTCACTACTGTAAATTTACAGTAGTTTACTGTAAAATACATATTTTCCCACAATCCTTTGCAGTTTACAGTAAAATACTGTATATACATTTTACAGTATCTTACTGTACATATTACAGTAAAACACTGTTCAAATTACAGAAATCGGTTACAGTGTATATATTGTTTTATGGAGATTGTTTTATGTAAAGGTAGCGCTCACTGCTCAAGTACTCCTCTCTGTACCAATCACAACAGGCTTGGCCAGCTGACCAATCAGAGCAGAGTAGGCTTATGGAAGGGAGGGATTTAGACACAGAACGAACTGTTTCGAAATCATTGACAAATGACTCTAATATTAAATGTATATTCTGAGAAAACTACGTTTTCTGACCTTAGATGCATTTAAACCTGTTGTAGGGGACTCATACACAATATTAGGACACTTTAAAATACCATATGACCTGCTCTTTAAGCAATCAAATGTTTGAGGTAAAATAACCCTTGTATCACCTGAAGACTGCGGTTTACTAATGTGAAAAACATCTCAATGATAAAATTTTGTTGTTACCTCTTATCTGGGTGGTGCCTGCAAAACTGATGGGCACAGAAGCAGCAGGTCCATAAGAGGTGTGATGCTGGGCCTGAGTAACAGCAAATGGCTCATGGACTCCAGTGCTACTTGAGAACTGCCCATGCTCAGAGGAACCAGGAGGAAAACCTGGCTGGCTGGGGAAGTGATGGCCCTATACAAGACAACACTTTATGGATAAGTGCCAGATATGATCTATGAAGTAGTTATTACAGCAAAAAATTAAAGGGGTCATTTGATGCGATTTCATGTTTTCCTTTCTCTTTGGAGTGTTACAAGCTGTTTGTGCATATATAAGATCTGTAAAGTTACAAAGATTAAAGTCTCAAACCCAAAGAGATATTCTTTATAAAAGTTAAGACTCTGCCACGCACTCATAAAATGGCTCATTCAAACACGCCCCCACATGTCTACGTCACGGTGTGGGAATATTTGCATAACACCGCCCAAACATATACGCAATGAAAGGTGGTGTAACTTTTTATTCTCGCTGTAGTATTGTTGCCGCCGCCATGTCGTAGAGATGCTGTGAGTTTCATTGTGAAAGCGAAAGTACTTTGTTTGGACTTCCAAATGAGTACACAACTAGAAATCAGTGGTTAAGTTATATTTACAACACTGCTCCAGAACAGTACAACGCAAATATCCGAGTGTGTGCAGCGCATTTTACAGAGGACTATTTCCTGAACCTGGGAGAGAGTATCCTACAATGTGAACAGTATGAATGGTGGTGAACACTATAAGTGGGGCAATTCCAACGTCGCAAGGACAGTCTGGTGCTTCTGACTCACAGCCTGTCAAGTCAAGTCAAGTCAAGTCACTATTATTTGTATAGCGCTTTTAACAATGCAAATTGTGTCAAAGCAGCTTTACATCATCTTGATATAAAGCTGGGTGGCTTTATATCAGCTTTACAGTATTTAGACGGGGAAATAGTGTGTCGAAATAGTGTCATTCTCCTCTTGTCAGACAAAATCAGCAGTTTAAATCTAGGCTAAAGCAGAGTCAGATTGTGCAAAGGACTCATCTGGTTCCTGTAGTCTTGTCCCGATGGCCATCTGGGAGACAGGGTCTTCACTGGGGATCTGTCTGTGGGGCTCATCTAGTTGTCCTGTAAGTATGTTTCGATATTTAAAGAATTTGCTACTGACTATTCAAACGCGAGTTTTGAGCAGTGTAGTGTAGCGCTTGTTTGGCGTTTCTACAAACACAAATGCAGACATGGTGTTACGTTTATGCGGCGCAACACGTAAATAGACTGTATGAGTCATTATAATCAATTATGTCCTCACTGAATGCAACAAATGCCTCATTTATAATGGGTTTTATTGTTTTAGTCTCGTCGCGCCAGGACACGGCATCACAACATGGTAAGGAGGGTAACATTTCCGTCACACGCTTGAGATATTCGGCCAATCACAACGCACTAGATAGCTGGCCAATCAGAGCACACCTCGCTTCTCAGAATGATGAGCTTTGTAAAAAATCGACGCGTTTCAGAAAGACGGAGCATAGAGGAGCAACAATAATGTACAGTATTTGGAAAATGTGTTTTGTGAACCTTGAACCACGTAAACACATTGCATTACACTAAATACACAAAATAATGTTCTTTTTAACAACATCATATGACCCCTTTAAATAATTGTAGCTGGAAAACCTCACTGA
The DNA here is from genome assembly GCA_021397915.2 of Tor tambroides. Classification (NCBI taxonomy): domain Eukaryota; kingdom Metazoa; phylum Chordata; class Actinopteri; order Cypriniformes; family Cyprinidae; genus Tor; species Tor tambroides. The sequence continues at coordinate 7,611 of JAFVLL020024348.1, read as the reverse complement.
ATATGACAACACAGATCTTACAAAGACACAATTTTCAAAAAAAAAATATTTTGGTAACAGAAATTGAAGCTTCTCTGCATAAAACGTAACTCAGTTCCATTTTTTTTGGCATTACTGCTGTTAAAAACAACACACAGTGTAACATGTTACATGTGCTTGAGATTTATTTACTTACAGGCATCAGAGGTGTTTGATACAGCTGTTTACTGCGCTCCCCTAATAGAGCACCAGCTCTATTGTGACTCACTGGACTGCCTTAAACACACAAAAACAGCATTCTAAACATATGGTCTAATTAAAAGAACAAAACTGTGTTTCGTTGTACTTATATTTACTATTATTTCCTTAAAAGTGATTCAAGGTCATTGTGGTTTTGCAAACTTCTAAAATGTCACCTTGTATGCTGAGTAGATGCTGTCCTGAGTGCAGAGGTAAGCTGGGATGGTAACTGGCTGAGGGCAGTGTTGTAATATCACTAAAAATAAAAGAATATTCAAATAAACTTGATAGATACAAAGAACAATGTACGAAAATTATATTATTGTAGCACAATAATTAAGCACACTGTCCAATATCAAGTGCATAATTGAGATCACAACAAAGAACATGACAGCTGAAATTTGCATTTTTCAGGGGGTTTTTTTTCTTAATTTTACTTACCATTGCTCCTTTCTTCGACGCTTTTCCTCCTCATGAAGCACTTTTTTAAGCTGTAAGAAGAGCTGATGTTTCTCCTCTTGCAAAACCTGCAATTTTTCCCCCATTGTTTGAACCTAGTAAACAATTAAAAGCTTAATAAAAACATAAGGCAATGAGTAAATGCATGGAGACATGTCAAACTTCAGTGGTTCTGGAGTTTTTTTTTTTTTTTTTTTTTTTTAAAGTGGTCGTGAAAGGGAGAATTAAGATGTTCTTGATATTTACACATATGAAAGGTTACTCTACAATAAAATCATACTGCAAGTTTCAGAACTTAAAACTTGGCAGTTTAAAAAATGAATTATTCTTTTCTATCATTTTGAAATTCACAGATTTGAAATCCAGATAATTGTGATGCCATGATTCTTTTCGACACACCCCTTAACATCGTCGTATGTAATTGAGGTACATCAATCTCAAGAGTGATACTGCTGTTGGATAAAGATAACAAAATATCAGACCAAAAGACGAGTCCAACATCAAACTCAGACACTGTTCTGTCAGTGGATGTAAAGAAACATCCTAAAGATCCTAGCATTAGAAAAATATATGGCTGAGCTTTATTTTTAATGACATGCCTGAGTATCTGAAAGATAAAGTTCTCATTTGTTTTTCACATTTCACAACAAAATGTTTTGTAAATTATTCTAAACGCAGTTTTTTTTCAGAATATCTTCTATTGAAATATAATAGTGTTGCCACTAAGCATGCAATGTTAAACTGTTGGCAAATTAATGGAAACAGTGTAATTAAAAAAAAAAAATCCTAATTAGACTGCAGCATTTTTTGTAATGGATAGAGACTTGGACTTGTAACCCGAAGGTCGTGGGTTCGAGTCTCAGGTCCGGCAGGAATTGTCGGTGGGGAGAGTGAATATCCAGTGCTCTCTCCATCCTCAATACCACGACTGAGGTGAGACCCTTGAGCAAGGCACCAAACCCCCAACTGCTCCCCGGGCACCGCAGCATTGGCTGCCCACTGCTCCGGGTGTGTGTTCACAGTGTGTGTGTGCGTGTTGTTCACTACTCACTGCTGTGTGTGTGCACTTGGATGGGTTAAATGCAGAGCACAAATTCCGAGTATGGGTCACCATACTTGGCCACACGTCATGTCCTTTCCCTTTCCCTTACTGAATGTTATTAAAAAAGAAGCATTTAAAAAGGAATAGCTGCCTGAGGTGAAGCTGAAGAGTGACTTTATGCCAATAAACTGAAGCCCGTTCTATGACACATCCTATGATATTAATCAGATAACTTAGATACATAACATAGACGTAATATTACAACTTGCATCTGCACAAAAGTATGCAAATGCCAGTGAACTTTAAGTTACGAGAGAGAGAGAGTGAGTGAGCTCCCGCTGTGATGCACTTTTATAACAGCACGCTGAAACACGGGCAAGGAAAGCAGACAGAATTGACAACACAGGATTGCTTGAAACGAAAGATTTAAATTCACATTCTATAAAGTTCTTATTATAAAGCTATGTTTATGGCAGATTTGTGCTATATTTTCATCTACATCAAGTGATTCCTGAAATCGCTTTCAGAGCCATACAAATTACCAAAACAATTTTTAACTAAAGTATGCCTACTGTTGAACAAATATGACAAAAATAAGCACTGCTGCATTATTATAACATCAATATTTTTAAAAAAGAAATCTAAAAGCAATATGACCGTCTCAAATAACTCAATATCGGGCATTGCATTTGAGCATGAAACTAAACACTGGTAATATGAATCCCATTCAGCATGTTAATAAATGTTAATATCCCAACGCATCCTATATTAGATTCATCAGATATGTATGTAGCTAACCCAGACATCACTACGTGACTTCGAAGCTAGAGGTGCTCCGATCAGGATTTTTGAGGCCGATCACCGATTGCTGATCACAGAAAGCAGTATCTGCTGATATGATCACCGATACCGATCTTTTTAAAGGCTTATTTTATCATGTAGAATTATTATAGTAATACTCCAATCAGCAACTTTAGACATTTAATCAGGGCCTGAATTTCATTTTTGAAAATTGGGGAATTTCCCTCTTATAGGTGAGAGGGGATTTTTTTCATTTGAGGGGTGGAGGGGAGCATTTTTTAGACATTTTTCAAAAAATGTATCTCACCTAAATGTTCGATCATGCAGTGCATTTTTGTTTTTACACTCGTGCAATTATTGCACAATAGCTTACACACAGGACAAAACAGTTGCTCAAGCAAGTGGCAAAACATTTCAAATACTTTTCTTACGTTTCACAAACTTTCTAAATTAAAACTTACCATTGACAGAAACAGTCAGCTCTACTACCTTTTCTTTTGCATTTAAATCTTTATTTCAATAAATCCTGCGGTTCATAAAGAACTTTGTTTTACTATACCTCCACGAGTGCCATCTATTATTGCCTTGTTTATCTAAAAGTGCTCTTTTCCTTTAAACCTAGCCAAAAAGCCATATGTGTAGACTGTGAAAAACAGCAGACTTTAATTAAATGCACTTATGGTGTAATTACTACATTTTTGTTTTTATATTTACCGCAAACAATGCTCACTTTAATGTCACTTTAATTCAGTGCGTGCGTGAATTCAATCGCTGCACTGCTGCAGACTGCTTATGGAACGCACTGCCATACCCCAACCATATGCAGTGTGAACGCTTTAAAGGGGTCATCGGATGCCCATTTTCCACAAGTTGATATGATTCTTTAGGGTCTTAATTAAAAGTCTATAACATACTTTGGTTAAAATTTCTCAATGGTAGTGTAAAATACACCTTTTTGCCTGTCAATATCAGCTATGTTTTCATTAAGCCATTCTAGTCCATGTTGCTTTAAATGCTATTGAGCTCTGCTGACCCCACCCCTCTCTTCCGTGGAGTGACGAGGAGACTTTAAACTTCAGCCATGAAACTTGCTAAAAAGCACATTATTAGGAAAGGCAATTTGCAAAGATTCATAAAAAACCTTATACTCACTTCTTCTGTAGATGAGGCTGGATCATGAATGATTTGCGTGAATATAAACACATTTAGGCAGCTCGGGGATCGGCGCATTCCCTTCAAAACGAAAGTAACGTTAATCCTCTGCATCTTCAGCAGCTCAGATGTCAGGAGTAAATGACGACTGCTATGTTCATTCTTACATCCAACAACAAAACACCTCAATCACTTAAACGGAGACATCTTGTCTTCCCCTGCACCAGAGTCGACACAATGGTGGACAGCTCTCATCTCACTCAGGGTGGGTCTAAGTTAAGACGGCCTTGTCAATCAACTATCGTGGGAGCGGTCTGTGCAGAACTACGTCATTCTGACAGGAATCTCAGAACAGCCTGATTTGAGAAAAGGGATTTTAAAATTGGGATTTAAAAAAAAAAAAACACTGGGTGGATTTTTATCATTATAGGATGGATGAGTACACACACTTCCAACACACATTTATGTTCAAACAACTTGTAAAGTGAATTTTGCATCCGATGACCCCTTTAAAATCTGTTAACATGAGCGTGGTAAAAGTATGCACTGCATAGGCCTACGCACTGCAAACGGAGTATGTGTGAACATATGGTCGCACGGTCTCCAGGAGAGCGTGTGAGCGCTGAATAGTTTAAACATAGGCAAGAAATAAAAAGAAATGCAATTTATAAACTTCAGTGACAACACTGTCTCGATTGTGTAAGTAAAAATTCCTGTGTCAACTGTGCAGCTTGCTTATAGACAGACGCGATGTGTGGTGATTTGAAGCCATATGCGCATTTTGAGAGAGAAAGAGAGAGCACGTGCGGTGATTCCCTCAAGCTGTTTGTGAAATTATGTCTCACAGAAACTTTTCAAATTACTTTAGAAGTTATTTAATGAAGAAATATGAATTGTACCTCACCTTCAGCATTATAATTATTTTACCCATGCCAGACAGAGACTGAGACGGTGCCGCTGCTTGTCGTGCCAAATCTCTCACAGCAGGCACGTCATTAGCTTTAGATCGGTTTATGAGATTGGCCTTTTTAGAGACCCCCGATCAAACATCCCAAAGCGATTATCAGCCGATAGTGATCGGTAGCCGATCAATCGGAGCACCCCATTCGAAGCCATGCTTCTCTCTCTTCTCATCTATACTTTGGACCGCATACTGTGGCAAGAAAACAGATCAAAGCTCAGGGTGCTGCCCAAAGTGCTGCTATAACCAATCAGGAAAAAAAAAAAATTAAACCCACATGATCATCGTTTTCATAATCGATCGTCACTGTCACGGCCAAGTACTCGATCACTGTTGCACATCCCTAGTTACGTTGTTTCAATTTTGTCTGCCTCAGCCTCAAACATATAGCTATATCACAGTGTTTGGCATCTCGAGTATCAAAACACACAAGACGACAGAGAGGGTGTGAATACAGTGTGTTGAAGTTAGTCAATCACAGCAGTGGGCGTTTACTTCTGTTTCTGTAAGAGCCCTTATTTTTAACGGAGTAAAAATTATGAAACTTATTTGTTCGTTTTTACATATATTAGATTTTTTGGTACTAAGAATTTTGCAAATGTTATAAACTAACCTTGAGAAACATAATCTGAAACTGCAATTCATAACCCCATTAAAGGAACTAAAATGAACTTCTTTAGTATAATGGGTCCATTGCATAATCCTGAGAAGCTAATGTAGTTGTAGACACCTGTTCTTTAGTTTCTTCCAAAGACATTCGTTCCTCCATTTCTTTAGCTCGTTTCCTTTCCTCTTCTTCTTTCAATTTTTGTTCCATCATCTTATCCACTTCTTCCTCTTCTACAGTATGACAGAGTGAACACACACACACAAACACACATTTTATATACATACATAATATATATATATATATATATATATATATATATATATATCAGGCCCGTAGCCAGCCTAGTGGAAGGGGGGGTTCTTTTTTTTTTTTTCAAAAGTGGACCTTTTTCAGTTCCCACCCATTTTAGTATTTAGTTTTTAGGTTCGAATGCTTCATTTCGGTGACATCTCATGCAGCAATTTGTGCTGGATTAGCATGAGCACAATTTTTGCTGAAAAATATTTGATGTTGTCAAACTGCTTACCAAGATCATGTCCCACCTTCTTCAGTAAATATACACAAATACTTATTAAAGCAATTTTAAAGCAGTTACATAATTAAGAGTATGTGAGTGACATTATCAATGCAATAAATGCACAGATCCGTTATACTGACACACATCTAATATTGTTTGTTTATGATCAGGGGCGTTTCTAGGATTTGAATACATCTGGGGCTGTGGCCAAAACATCAGGGGCTATTGGACGTGGTTGGGGGCTCAAATCATGCTCATGTAAGACTTAGTAAGGGGGTCCGGGGACATGCCCACCGGCAGAAAATTTTATACATTTTAAATTTAAATGCATTAATCTGGTGCACTTTGAGAATTCAAAAATAAGAGCTCTAACCCATTTTCAGTGTGCAATTTGAACAAACAAAAAAAGTCAATGACAATCTAAAAAGGGTCTAGAACCGCTCCCTGTACCGTGTTCTTATTTGACCCATGCTACACCCCTCCACTGAGTTTTCTGGGCCCTATGCAGTCTGTCCTCCTTTTCAAAACACAAATATCAACAAATATAGGAAGGAATTTTATTTAACTATTTAGGCCTACATGATATCTGCAGAATTTTTAAAATCACATTTAAGGCTTTTTGTTACCTTTTTTTAAGAACTTTTAAATTTCTATGGTATGAGCGGGATAGAGCAATGTCTAGTAACATATTAAACCGATATCATGATTTACAGCTCAGATACAGGTTTTCTCACAAACAAAAGTTTTATAAGATGATAAACATCACATTTCAGCCTTTAAACCTTTTTTTTTTTTTTTTCAAATTTACAGCTCTGCGTGTTTGCTGCGTAAAATCATGGGTGGATTTCCGTATTCGTATTAATCTGAACAAAAACAACAAACAGGCTTATTGCAAATGCTTTTTTGAAGTCAGTCAGTTCCCTTGAAAGCAGGGCTTGAAAACGAAAAAAAAAAAATTCAATCGGTTCACTCCGAGCAGAATCGATAGTTTAACGTTTCTGTTCCTGCGTTCCTCATGTGTTATTATCGTTCCGAAACCGGTTAATAACAGTATTTTTTTTTTTAAATTTCTTTGCCAATAATAATAATAATAATAACAATAATAATAAAGTACAGCGTTTTCTTTACTCAAAAAAAAAAGAAAGAAAAAGAAAAAAACAACAACACAGAAAATCTGGTATCTTAACCCGCTGCGCTTAATCATAGCCAATACAGCATCGTCTTTTATAGATTTTGGCCAAATGTACTAAACAATACTAAACAAGAAAAAATCTGCTAACACTTTATGGACATTAACGTTTTTTTTCAAGATATTTAAAAATGTTTGCTGCATTGCAACAACAAAAAAAGTTTGCTGCAACGCTCTTATAAAATTGCCTTTTCAGAGGGAAAAAAAACAGGCAAATCGCATTTTATGATTACATTCAGAAATAATGTAGACTAAAATGCCGGTAAAAGCAAAATGTTTACAAACGTTATAAACACAGTTAAAGTTCCCTTCTCTCCACAACAAATCCTCTAAAGTTAAGGCGATTTAAAGCGTTTAGGCTATATAAAATGTAAAGCCAAAAACTAATTAATTTAAGGTGAAACTGATGCTTACCTCTCTCATTCGGCACGTATCCAAATGGTTTCATATTCGCGACGTATCTGGATCCTAAAATATTATTATTTATGAAATAGGCTTTGTGCTTCACTCGCATCGATCATCATCCTTCGCATATCTGTGTTCACGCTGAATGCAACAGATTGTAAAACGGAGCAGTGCTACTTATTATATGGTTCTTTAACTGTACTTTGATAATGAATTTTGATAATGAACAGGCTGCAATATCGCAAAAAATATGTTG
>JAFVLL020024347.1:0-7500 GCA_021397915.2 Tor tambroides | reverse complement strand
TTTTGTGCCTTGTTTTTTGAAATATTACAAAATAACAAAACTAATAAAATACAAAAAGATTCTGATGACAAATTATTGTTTTGCAGTGCTTTGATCACATTTTTGGTGTTCAGAGAGAAAAAAAAAATTATATTAAATCTTATAGAAAGAAACTAAGTATTTAGGATGCCATTGAAGAAATGAGAATAAGAAGCTGCAAACTACTGGAGTTCATCCAGTCACTCCTCTGCTATTCATCATGTGTATCTGTATTCTGTAGCAGGTGCTAGTTTAGATGTTGGGGGCTCAATATCAATAGAATGTGACTTTACTAGAAAAAAGCCAATAGAATTATTCAGCTGATGTTTGTACAGCCTCTGTTATCCTCATTAGTGTCCGCTGACCTTCAAATGCATTTCCTATATCAGTCATTCCAAGCGATACTGAGGGATTCGCCATGGAGACCAACCTCTACTCATGCAGCACTGAAGCACATAATTAACTGTGGTCAGAGCCATTGGATTTAATAATCGGTGATGTGTTGAGCAACACGATTCTGATTCATTCAAAATCTAAGGATGACTGTAATCACTCCATTTACTGGGAGAGGCATTTGATCTTAAGGGTCTTAAGGGTTTATATGTAATGTATGTGATTAAAATGACATTAGTCGGTCTTTGGGCAGTAATTATTTTATTAATTTGAGAAAGAATCACATTGATGAATTATTAATCTAACACCAGCTGGACACACGTCCTCATTTCACTGCAGTATCTGACAAAATACTATTAAGTTGTTGACATGCACTACTGTCTGATGTGCTATAATGCTACAACTACTCAAAAACAGCATTTGTTATTTCTTTTAGATTTATTATTCAGTGTTTATGACCTCATACTAAATTTGAGAAACTTAAAAGCGAGAGACTTGAAGGAATATTTGTATTATTTATGAACTGCACTATAAAATGTAATTTAAAATTATGAAAGAATAAAAAAGGCAACCAGTTACAGTAGCTAAAATATACACTCTCTTTATATTCTTCATATTTTACATTTATATTAATTTTAGATTTAATTATCTTTTATATGCATTTCAACATAACTTGCAAATTGCTTAAAAATATGGTAAAATTACTAAAATTTATACATTAAAAATATAGAATATATAGGCCTGTAAGTTCCTTGAATACACCCTATGAGATTTGAGGCACTTACAAAGGTTTTACAATGTTTTGATAGTACAATTACCTATTTTAACTCAAATTATAAAAGAATATGTCATTTCTTTTGATACAAGCCCAACATACTTGTCTCATAATGTAATGCATAACATAAATACAAATGACTGGAGACAGAAAACACCAATCCCAGTGCATATCTCTAATTTAATTATGAATTCACTGGGGACTCTGAAGCAGCCTCGGCTGTATCTCATCCCAATCACACTGAACATGGAGCTAAATGACATGGATTGAGTTTGAATGGACAGAGACAATTCAATTTAACTGAAGCAAAGCCAATAAAAGAGATGCAACGAAATCCTCGAATTTACAAGCATGTGCATATAACAGTATTAAGGCAGATGAATGACCTTGACGGTTCGTTCCTGGACAAGGCCTGCGAAATACGAATAAATTATTCGAGAATGAAGTGTTGCAGAGATTGACCTCACTTCCGTAGCAGTTAATGTGAGGAACTGCGCCCTCTGCTGGCTTTGGAGGATAATACACTGCCCCGATCATCTATACTGTCAATATCTTTGTCATGGCTGCAATGTCTTATTAGCCAACATTTTTCTATATATGTGATATACCAAATGAAACAAACGCTGGTTATACATTCCGTTGTACACGCCTTAAAACACACTAATTTTTACTGAGTTTATGGGCAAGAGATGTGGCGACATCTCGTGGTCGAATCATATGACAACATGAAATCACCTCAAATCGGTGCGTTAAGCATTTAGCCTTTAAAAATCATTTCCAACAGAAAAAACGAAACAAATTTAAGGCGATAATAATCACATTTATTAACGCTGAAATGCACAAATGTATAAATACGAATAAACAGGCTACACTTGCCACTCACCTGCAAAATAATTGGCGACGAATTGATCTTCATGAGGGCCATTTGATGATCCTTGGGAAAATCCCATTATTTGTTATTAGACTTCTTTACACTCTCCATGAATGTATGTTTCCTCAAGCAGCCTAACTCAAAATACCAATTTCTACCACGTTATCTTTAAAAAAAAAAATCGCGTAAAGAGAAACATACCGACCATTAAAAAACATTACATTTGCAAGTTGGCAGTTAAGAAACGCTGTGATTGACATTGACGTGTCCGTTCAAAAGCCAAAAGCCCGCCAAAGTCATGACTCATGAGAGATCCACCAATCACCACCTTCACATGGAAACTGGAACTGACGCAAGCATTTTTAATGACTATTACAATAATAACGACAATGGAAAAAATAATAATATAACATTGATAACATAACTATAGATACAGATAATTATTAAACTTTTAATAAATCAACTTCAGAGCCTTTCAAAAAGAGGGGTATGAACAGTATCTTATTGCTGAGCTTATAATAACTAGTTTGACTGTACAGTAATAATAAAAAAGACATTTTAATTTGAGAGAAAAAACAAAACCTATTCTTTACAAAATCATGCTTAATTATTTCTCCCAAGGTTAAAAAAAAAAAAGTCAACACACACACACCCCAACCATATTTAATTTTGTGTTTTAGAAAACAGGCCAGGGAAGTGCCAAATTTAATTTTTGAAAGATGAAAACACTCTGTGAGATAGAAGTACAATGTGTAATGAATTGTACTTTTAACAACATATTGATTATTCAGCAGACGAAATATCTTTGAGAGAAACTTTAAGACAAACGTCATAAAACAGTTTTGGACGTTATAGGACCTTGATTCAGTGAGTGCCATTATAAAGACTGCAAGTCTAAATCTCTCATAGCCTCGTTTTCATCCACATTAAATTTAGGCTGGCCTAACCTGATTAAGGTATATTGTGACTAGATCTGTCTGCTGTGTTTTTTCTGACCTGTTTGATTAACAATTACAGTGTCCTTAAAAAGTCTGCACGCCATGTAATCACCAACCAACAAAACTGCAAGTAAATCCAGCCATAACTGTCATCAAAATACCATTGTCACGATCTGCACAAAGACAAAGGCTGGGGATCCAAATGCAGCTCTTTACTGAAGGGTAATCCAGAATCTGCAGTCCATAAACAGGCATAAGGTCATACACAGGGCAGTTAGTCCAAACAAACACAAACAAAGCAAAACAACCACAACAAAGGAACCAGAATCCAAGGGCTAAGAACAGCAGAGTGACAGCAATAAGACTAAGCACTGAATGAGTGAAAAAACAGGCTTTAAATAGGGTGAGATTGATGAGGTAACAAGACACAGGTGAATGCAATCAATGACCAAGAGTCCAGGCAAAGGATTATGGGGAATGTAGTTTTGAGGGAGTGACAGTATTAGGTGGACTGCCCTCTGGAAGAGCTCATGGGCACTCCAGCTGGGTGATCGTAACAACCATACCCTGTTAGAAAATCCAATTTAAGCTAGCTGTGCTTTGAATGGTAGCTGGTTCATAGCATGTCACTAGATGGTGCAGGCAAGTATTACCTTTAAATGGCAACAAGCTAGCAACCAGGTCAGAGGTTATATTACCCTAAGTGGTCCAGCAGGTTTTTGGAATATGGTGGTGGGCCATTGAGCTAATGATCAGCTTTCACTAGCTAATGAACAGCTTAGTTCAGCTAGCTCTATGTTTCAAAAACACAATAACTGCTGTAACTTTTTTGCAAACAATTTTCTAATTTGCCTCAATTTTCTCATATAATATGTCTTTATATGTACAATTTCCCTATACCCCCCCCCCCCATATTAAAAAACAAATCAGTAAAAATAAGTAGCTAATATGAGATCAAATAAATGAAATGCCCTATATCAGTTGCACCATTGTTTTTTTTTAATCTAGTTTATTTATGTAATATTTATCTAATGATCTAATTTCCATTTTTTTAAATTGAGCCTTATTTTCTGCTTTAAAAGTTTCTTTGTCTTCTGCTGTCGGTGAACTTTCTGATGGTTTAAACCCGTTGTAACATCTGGTAATAGTTATGTAACACTAACTGGTGCAACATGTTGTAATATAATACTTTCATGGGTGAAATTCCCAAGTTGCTGCTGTGTAATATTTCTCTCCCCCACACAGGCACTGGCAAATCCAAATGCTTGTTTCCATTTTTTTTTTTCATTTGTGGAACCTATTTCATCGCTTTTCCAAACAGTTATCATTTGATGTCTGTCTTCTGTCTTCTGACCAGAACAACTGAGAATACACTGATTGCATGAATAGTCCCTCCGCTGTGACCTAGAGGTTATGTGCTTCGCTCAAGGGCACAATGATGATAAAACAGGAATGTGATCTTAACTCACCAGTTTCTAGGACACCCACATTGGGATTGAAACTTGCATTCCTCATGCTGGCAGCCATGGTACTTAACTATTAGACTACCTAAACTTTCCTTAAAGAGCTCACAACTTTTAAAAAAATTGTTCATTTTTTTTCCCCTGAAGTCCACTTATAGTGGTAGTCTAGTTTTTATGTGCCAGTTTAGTTCTTAATTGTCTTAAGTACATTAAAAGTTTGGGGTTGATAAGATTTTTTTGATCTCTTCTGCTCACCAAGACTGCATTTATTTGATCAAAAATACAGCAATATTGTGAAATATTATTAACATTTAAAATAGCTGTTTTCTATTTGAATATATTGTAAAATGTCATTTATTCTTGTGATGCAAAGCTGAATTTTCAGCATCATTACTCCAGTATTCAGTGTCACATGATCTTTCAGAAATCATTCTAATATGCTGATTTGCTGTTCAAGATTTGTTACATTTGTTATTATTATCAATGTTGAAAACCGTTGTGCTGCTTAATATTTTTTGTGGAAACTGTGATACATTTTGCAACATCGTAAATGTCTTACTGTCACTTTTGATCAATTTAATGCATCCCTTGGTGAATAAAAGTATTATAATTTATTTTTTAAAGTAGGAAGGGCCCTGTGTGCCACAGAGGTACTATATTCTCAATCAGGCAACAAAAGAGCATAAAAATGGTGAGCAATGAATAAATATTAGCATTTGCTTTTGAACATCTGCAGCCATAAGGAAAGCACCACAAACAACTTTGCACACAGCTTCTGGTTTCTGCTTGTGGTAGGAGGCCTATTATCACTAACTGACTGCAGATATTTCTCGCAGCTGGGCTGTTTTTAATGAAGGACTGGTTTGGTGGTCTGATGCAATATTGTGTTACTGCATGTGGCCTACATTAGTTGGATAAAACATCTGGGAAATGACATTTCATTTTTAGATTTACATATGTTGTGAACTATCAGTAAAGAAAAAGTGTTCACTACTTCAGTAGTAAGCACACTGTGTTGTCAAAATTGTTCCAGTTTACTTTTACACAGTAACTCACTTCCCAAAATGCACCATAAACCACAGTGAGCATTAGGTGCTCACTATATTCAGTGTCATTATGTCTCCTTCAGTCGTTATAAATGAAGAACGAGGGCATATTTCATAAATGCCGCTGTACTTTTTAAACAGCTATAATGAAGATGCACAAGAAATAAATCAAATGACACCAGAAGGATATTAGTCATGGCCTGTGTTACACAGTGAAGCTTTTGATAAATGCCCGCTACGTTTTAATGTGCAACCTTATAATTGTGTCACATCAGTAATTGAGTCATCAGTTTATCAATATTTCGTGAATCAAGACCTTTTTTTAGTGCCCGAATTCATGTTTACAATATAGGGAGAAAAATGAGACACAGCCTATGTTCAGAATGAAATACTAGCATACTATTTACTTCATTAGGATGACCAAGCGTCCACTTTTTCCGAACATGTCCTGGATGCTTGCCTAAAATGTCTGGGTTTTGGCTCTGTTTTCATACTTGCTGAAGGTAATAACTGAAAAGTAGTTTGACCAATAGCATGCAGGTATAATCGACCAGTGCTGGTGTGTGAGAAGGTGGGATCTACAGAAAACAGTAAAAGCAATGCAAATACGTGTATAAAGTATGAGGAATGAGAGAATGTCAAGAGGAAAACAAAGCCACAACTCTGACATTTTAGGCAACGTAGAAATCACTAACATTTCAGGCACATGGTCACCCTACTTCCATACTGACTACTATTTATTACAAATATGCAATGTTTTGGTCAATAACATTGCTGTCATACGACGTTACTATATTGCATATTTAATTGAACAAGCGCCATTATCTCAGAAATAATGTATGGTTATTTAAATATTTTTGTAAATGCTGCTAAAATAATCAAGAAGGTTATTTATATACTATTATAGTATTTATTAATATTTGAATTAGCTTTTATTTTTATTTTTAAGTTATCATTTGAGTAATTTTGCTATGTGTTTTCCCCCATTTTTATTGTTTTTTGTATTTTAAAATACTTATAGCCTTAATTAATGTTTAAACCGAAACAGTTCGTTTTTCGTGGCCAATTTTCATTTAACATTTATAATTTGTCAGCTTTATTTTAAAAAACAAAATGTCTTTTTTAATACATTGTAAAAATGATTTTTCGTAAATAAATAGTTGTACATAAAAGATTATTGGAGTATGTTTTCCAAGAAAATACTTCAAATTTTTTGTTTAATTCAATGTGTTACTTGCAGTTTCTTTGTAGTTGTTTAAATTCTGAATTTTTTTTTAGCAATTTCAAAATTGTTTCTACCCCATTTTTTCAGTGCCATTTTAGATTTAGCTTTAGTTAACAGTAATAACTCTGGTCCTTACTGCGGTTTCTCTTATTTAAAAGAAACAAATCCCTTATACAAATACATAAACATTCAAAATGAATGTCCTTTAACGGCTAACTATTGTGTATTGCCCTGCCCTCTTTTATGAGGCTCTTAGCAGTATACCTAATGTCCACCTGGAGGTGCTGTCTCCTTTTTTCCCTCCGTTCGTCCTCCACCAGCCTCTGCGTTTCCATTTTTCTCCTTACACGTGCATCCTCTCCAGTGTATCGCACCTTATTCGCGCTTTCTTTCCCAGCCACTGCGTCAGCTCTTTAGACACAACAGAGGTCAAAGGCTGAGTAAACACGACTGAAGAACAGCCAGGGGGGACTAATGGCTCGCAGGCACTTTGCCTTCATGTTTTTTCCTCTCCTTATACACACAGTACATTGTATTTGCATTATTCCCGTCCTGTTTCCCTCCCTCTTCAGCTTCAGCTCGCAATCTCGGCAGTCAGAGGTTAAACCGAGTATTAGCCGTCGGCGAATGGGCCGTTTTTAATCGCTGATTTCACATCATTGCTATCAACATTTAATCATGGCCCCAGTCGCATCCCCGCACGTCCACAGCTGACTTAACAGGCTCTGACACGGAACAATCGCCACACTCAGCTTGTATCTCATCAGCGAC
>JAFVLL020024346.1:0-31954 GCA_021397915.2 Tor tambroides | reverse complement strand
ACATTAGTTAATGTATTAACTAACATGAACAAACAATGAGCAATGCATTTATTACACTATTTATTAATCTTTGTTAATGTTAGTTAATGAAAATAGTTGTTCATTGTTTATTCATGATAGTTCACAGTGCATTAACTAATGTTAACAAACACAACTTGTGATTTTAATAATGCATTAGTAAATGCTGAAATTAACATTAACTAAGATTAATAAATGCTGTAGAAGTATTGTTCATTCTTAGTTCATGTTTACTAATGATGTTAACTAATGTTAACTAATGAACCTTATTGTAAAGTGTTACTATATATATATGTATATTTGTCTTATGTATATATTTTAAAAATAAATAAAATAATAAAGTTATAGGAAAATGTTTTATATATATGCTCTAATGTTATACAGGTTATACAATTTTTATATTATTCTATTTTTTATTTTATTCACGCATTTTAAAATATATACAAATTTTATTAATATATTTTGTCTACATTTATTAATATGAGTTATTAATGATATTATTATTATTAATTATGAAGTTTCGTCATTGCATATACACCCACACACACATGCCCTGCTATCCACCCTATCTGCCCTAAATAGTGTTGAAAATTACTAGTATCACACAGAATTTAGGATGGATAGTATGCACATTGGGACGCAGGCACAAGCTTTTCGTGGAATGACCCGGATGCTGTCATGAGAAGAAACAAAATAACGAGTGTTTAATGTTTATTGTTTAACAAGTTGCATTTCCTTTAACAGATTGCATGAATTGCAGACTTGCGTGAACTGCGTAAATGCGTAAAACTCTCATTTCCCCGGGTTCTAAATGTAAATATGAGTACCCAATCGGGTACAATTTGACTGGCCAACGTAATAAAGCTGATTCCACACAGATGCGTCTTTGTTCCTTTACCTGCTGTGTGAGAGGACAGGGTGGAGAAATCAGTTGGGATGTTTTCATTTGATATCCCTTTAAAGTGTAGCGCGTGTCCTCTTCAGACGCACAGCATCTCCGGCGCTGCCGTCTGCAATATGAATCGTGCCTTGATTTAACTAAGCACAATGGTCTCATCTGGTTACCAGCGCGTCTTTGATGCCTGTGGCACAGATTGCAGGTGAGCAGGGGAACCGGGAATTCGCCATGCGCACATGCAAACAACGGCGCGCTCTCACTCACAATCAACACTGACTGTAATCCGACTTCCGTGGCCGTCGTTGCCCCCGGTGACAGCATTCTGTTATCTCAACAAAGTGAGCCTGTGGGCAATTTTCAGAGACCACGCACCCCATCAGCCTCCTCTCTTTACTGCATTCCTTTGAACTTTCTCGATTGCCGTGCATGCAGTGTATTTATGCTAAATATGTACGTCTCAAAATCAAGATATAATCATGATCCTAAAATGAAATTTATGGATCCTATATAATTTTCTTTAATATAAAAGTGTTTTTTTTCATACAGTTTAATTTATTTTGGTTAGTTCAGGTTGTAAAATGTGGAAATGTGGTGTGACCCCCCCCCCTTCCATTTATGAATTATTCATTCATGATATATGTAAGATAATTTGATATATAAGAATATATATAAGAATTATTATTGATGCCATTACTTTTTACCTGATTATACAACATGAGTGATTTATTTATTTGTTTGTTTGTTTATTATTTTAAATGACAGAAGTCCATACAAAACCATATAAGCCAGCATGACATAGATACAAAGAGTTGGCCTTTATTAATTTTTGGAAGTTTTTTTTCTTCTTCATCATGAACACTGTTATGTCATTGAGCCATATATGCTAATATGCCTATATGGCAGTTATTGTTTGAGTCTTACAGTCGCTCCATTCATGGGTCTCATCCATATTCGCTCACTCAAATGTGCTTTGTGGGGCTCCTAAACTGTGTGGTTGCATTGTCCCATTTTGGAGGAGAGAAGTTTATGCTTGAGGCCTGAATAAAAGAGATACATTTACACTTGGATGAGTAGATTCTTGTATGCGTCTCTCAGGCCATTTACTCTTTGTCTTTCTTGGATACTTTTCAGTCAATAAATACACAGCGACTAAGAGTAAATCCTCCCTACAAATGGGTTTTTTGCAGTTGTTTTTACTTATTAAAACTGCATATTTCTACTTTAACATTTTATATCACATTTTTTGGATACTGTTGGTGGCTTGTGTTTGAAACGAAGATTTAACAGTCATAATTCCAGGCTCAGGCTTAAAGGGGTCATCGGATGCAAAATTAACTTTTCAAGTCATTTGAACATAAATGTGTGTTGGAAGTGTGTGTACACATCCATCCTATAATGATAAAAATCCACCCAGTGTTTTTTTTTATTTATTTTTTTTAAATCCCTATTTTAAAATCCCCTTTGTCAAATCAGGCTGTTCTGAGAGTCCTGTCAGAATGACGTAGTTCTGTACAGACCACTCCCACGATAGTTGATTGACAAGGCCGTCTTACCTTAGACCCGCCCTGAGAGAGCTATCGTCAGTCCGCCATTGTGTTGACTCCGGTGCAGGGAAAGAGAAGATGTCTCCGATTAAGCGATTGAGGCGTTTTGTTGTTGGATGTAATAATGAACATAGCAGTCATCATTTACTCCCGACATCTGAGCTGCTGAAGACGCAGAGGATTAACGTTACTTTCGTTTTGAAGGGAATGCGCTGATCCCGATCTGCCTAAATGCGTCTATGTTTGCGCGAATCATTCGTGATCCAACTTCATCTACAGAAGAAGTGAGTATAACGGTTTTATTATGAATCTTTGCAAATCGCCTTTCCTAATAATGTGCTAGTTAGCCAGTTTCGCGGCTAAAGTAAACAGTACAGCTCATCACCCCACGGAAGAGAGGGCCATTTAAAGCAACATGGACTAAAATGGCTTGCTAAAAACAGAGCTGATTTTGACAGGGTAAAAAGGTGCTTTTTACACTACCATTGAGAAATTTTAACCAAAAGTATGTTATAGACTTCATTAAGACCCTAAAGAATCATATCAACTTGTGGAAAATGGGCATCCGATGACCCCTTTAAGTAACAGTATCTGTTAACTATCAGGTCCATTTTGGTCTGCCACATTGATCTGTCTGGCTGCGATTGCAATATGTATTGTCCTTTAACCTCAAGCCGCAGGTAGCTGTGATCATTTGCGTGGATAATGCTAGTGGAAAAAAAAGCAGATCACAGAACGGTGCATCAATAACAGCGGGGATCAGCGTCTTCTCTGGTGCGGACAGCATGTGGAGAGAAAGCTGTCTTAAAGTGTTTTCAGACTAGATAAAATCCAGCCTCAATGATTTTCCCTCCTTCAGACTCAGCCATTATTTTGTGGCTTCATGTGGCAATTTAAGGGGTCTGGATCCTGTTGTGACAGAAGCACGGATGGCTCAACCATGAATGATTTATCCGAAAAAGTTTCCAGGTTAAAATGTATTCAAAGTTGAATTCCAGTATTAGCTTACTAGCTTCTACTTTGGGGATAAACAAACATTTGAAGAATAATTCAATAAATAAATAAATCGTTTTTGGAGTAGTAAAATATATATTTTAATTTTCCCATTTGTAGAACAATGTAAAATAAAATTCCCATTTGTAAAATAAAAATACAGTAATATGAATCTGTATATGTGTACATATATATATATATACACACACTCACACACACACAGATATATATGTGTATATATATATATATATATATACAGATGGAAAAATGGAAATAAAATGTATATTTTATTTTCCACTGTAAAAGACAAAATACAGCAATATAAATTTATATAAATAACTGGTAAGTGTGTACTTCCGTGGTGCGTATAGCCAATCAGAAAATCTTAGCACGTAAAAATGTATTGCATTTATTCATGTTTTGTGCCTAGGGTTTCTGAGACTCCAAACAGAAGTAATGTAACAATTTTCATGCAGAAAGTTTGATGTGTGTTATCAAGTTGAAATTATGTTTATAGTCAGTTCCTATGAGATTATGAAAAGTCACAAAGTATCAGCATTTCATACTTAGTATGAAATGCTAAGTACTATTTTTGAGCTATTGAAATGCCCTTGGGGCCTCTAGTTCTCATGTACCTTTCCTTCAAATGACACTGAAAACCTTGAGGACGGATTTGCTTATCTGTCTCTACTCTTGATTTTCTTCACTATCTAAATAAATGACCTGTCTTTCAACGTGCTTAGACTTTAATTTGGACCTCATCCAACCAGCCTCTCTCTTTGTGAATTGTCAGCCCTTCTCCATACAATTCATTTTAAGGTTTGCGTGGTAGACGACATCTAATCAGCGTTCAGAATGTCAGATATACACTCATTCTAACAAGTACAGACACGTCTGCGATGTGTGTATAGTCACAAAGAGAGGTTTGAAGAATGTGGGACCTCAGAGGATAATCAGTGTTTCTGTTAGTCACAAACGTGTTTCACAGCTTTTGGTTTACGTCAGTCGTTGATGAGATCATCTCAGGTGTAGCACTAAAATTGTTCCTCTTCCTGTATGGATTAAACTAATATTGCAACTTGTTATAGCTCACAGTTTTGAAAGCCAACAACATCTATTGTTAGTTTCATCGAAAACAAAATTAACAGCCAGTAAGAAATAAAGATAAATCGGTAATATCTGTGGTCAAAAGATAAATTAAATACCTAAGTTAAAATAAAAACATTAAATACATTTATAATATCAATTGTGAATGTCATCAAAATATGTAGCTAAGGATTTTGTGTATCAAGGTGATTTTCTCAAAAGCCCTTCCTTACACATAAAAAGGATATTCGGTACACAATATCTAAGGCGACAGAAGTTGTTTTGAAGTGAAGTGAGAAAACACTCTCCTCTTCAGGAATCCTCCGAGAGCATCGGGTATCTCCTCAATCTTATTTCCCACTGGGAAAGTGAAAAATGCACCAGATTGCTTTGTATTTTCTATGCCTTTCTTCACGAAAGCTTTTCGCACCTTTGAGCATAATCAAAAATGCATCAACACCTTATACGTCTCGGGCTGATATGTTAACGCATACATGGCATATTGCTTTTGAAGAACATTGGATGTCTTTGATGCCTTTGAGTTCAATATTGAACCTGTTTGTGAGCATTAGATATTAGTCTTTACCTCGAGATGAATCTGAATTTTTCATTACCTCAGAAAAAGCCTCATGAGTGTTTACACACTTACATCAGCATGAATATTCGTGCATTATATTATTGAAACTGAAATGTAATATCAGATGTGTAGCTGTGCACACATACACACAACATATGTATATACACACACAGTGCTGTTCAAAAGTTTGGAATCAGTAAGATTTTTAATGTTTTTAATGGAGTCTCTTATGTTCATCCAGGCTGTATTTATTTGATCAAAAATACAGAAAAACAGTAATATTCTGAAATATTTTTGCAATTTCTAATATTGGTTTTCTCTCTGCTTAAGCACTGAATTTTCATCAGCCATTACTTCAGTCTTCAGTGTCACACGATCCTTCAGAAATCATTCGAATATGCTGATTTATTATCAGTGTTGAAGAAATACATTCATACTAAATTTAAATCATTATATAATATTTTCTACCATCTTCAGGTAGATCTAACCAGGCCAGATTTGTCCATTTATAATCACTTTAATTTGACTATGCAACAAAATTCAAATCTGGTGTCACAGAGGTGTTCCCACATCTGATAAGCAGAAAATGATGGGATGAAAGCATTTGCTTGATCGCTGAAGTGCAGATGATCATCTTTAAACTGACAAAATAACATCTAACCAACGTCAAACTTAATATGACAAAATCCCACGACAATCCCTCCTACGCTCTGAAGTCACTAAGTGTTTTATATCCTGACAGTGATGTCACCACTTAAGCCACTTGAAAGCCAACTGCGCTGACTGTTTATGTGCACATTTGAGGAAATGAGACCCCCAGATGTTGTAAAACCTCAAGAAAGGCTCCCATTAGCTCCTAGGGTCCCAGGCAGACTTTACTCTAATGGCTTAACACAGATGTGCTATGTATAGTCTAAGAAAGCCAGAGAAAAACGTGCACAAACAGCAGGATTTAGCTTTGGTTTCCTTAATGCGTTTCCTGTTCTACTGGCCTCAGACGTTCCGCTGGAATGGAGAGGAGGGGCTGCAGCCCCTGCACTCTCTTGCTGCATAATTTGGTGCTAATGGCCAAGTGTCTTTTTATGGGCTGCTACAAACAGCCACTTGAATTTTACTAGGCGCAATTTTTTTCATGCCTGTGTGTGTCTTATGAGAGCTAATGGCAAAATCTGACCTTTGACTCGTTTTATTTAACAGTTCACATCCAGATTAGAAAAGAAAACTGATCCTAGGCGAACATTCATTTGTGAAATACATTTAATATTTATTTATGATTTCAATGGCACAACCACATGAGACATGTAATGTGATGAATAACTATAACATAACAAGATCTAAACTCTAATCTCTAAATGACAATGATGTAAAAATCAAGAATAAACTGTGAAAAATACGATTTAAAAGGACCAGTGATTGTGTAACACCTCTGTTCAACTGTAACAGATTATAAGGTCAGCTATTAAATATATTAAATTCTGCGCCGCAGCCCATGCAATTCCCTTATACCAGATAATCACTCTCGAAATATATAATACTCTACTAGGAACACAACTACACAACTACAACTTGTGCAATAAGACTTATTTGTTCCCTATTTTTTCCTTCAGCATTTCAGTTAAAAGGGATAGTTCACTCAAAAATGAAAATTACCCCATGATATACTCACCCTGAAGCCATCTTAGGTATATATGACCTTCTTCTTTGAGACAAATACAGTCAAAGTTATATTAAAAATGTCCTTGCTCTTCCAAGCTTTATAATGGCAGTGAATGGGGGTAGAGATTTTGAAGCCCAAAAAAGTGCATCCATCCATCATAAAAAGTGCTCCATATGGCTCCAGGGCGTTAATTAAGGCCTTCTGAAGCGAAACGAAGCAAAGTTTTGCTTTCTCTTTTATTCTTCCATGTGTGTCACTTCTCACTGGACCTTATGCTATGCCTACAAAAGAACAGTTTTGAATTTGTTTCGGTTGTTTTCTACAACAGAATATTATTGGACTTGTAATTTTCTGCCAGGACATTATCCATTCATTTTACAGACATTTCAATGAAATCTAAAACACAATGCAATGTAATACAAAACTTAAAATGGTAAAATACCTGAAAATGATCAATGCGGAAAATTCCTTGTGCCCTATTTCTGAGATTTTTAAAAGAGGGTATGTAGCACAACTATTTAAAAGAAGTACATATGAATTACACAATTATAATTTTAAACAGTAATGATGTTATACACATTAGTCAAAATGTTGAGTCACGGTGCTCATTTTGATGACACAGGTTGAAGCCTAGCCTGTGATGTGTCATGATCCTATTAGTCTCTTTCTACAATAACTTCCTGTGACTTTACACAATAAATACCCAATAAAAGAGACTAAACAGACTGTATTGTATAAAAAGTTCACAGACCATTCACAGACCAAAAAATAGTATGAAAAATAATTTCAAAGTCAAACCTCAAGGATCCTTGGGATTTCATATACCAACAGCACACACATTCTCAACTCTAAAGGGGACACGCAGACCTTTATTGCGCTCTCTCTCTGATTTGCCCCGATGCACCTCGGTATTAGGAGAATACACACTGGTATTAGAGTGAAGTTCTTCATATTATTCCTCACAATTCCTTTCTCATTCTCTCATCCCCGCTGTCTCCCTTTGTCATCTCTCTCTATCTCTCTTTCATCTGTGTTTTTGTCCTTTAATTCATCTTTATCCATTCTCTTAGAACGAAGCACTTTTTAATGAAGAGGGAGCTTGGTGACTCCACTCACCCCCAGATTGGCACCATGCGGCCCCACTGGATAGAAAATCAAACCCATACAATTAAATGTCAGCAACTGAATGTCGCATTATGAAGTCACCTGAAGTGCCCTGAGAATCAGAACTGCATAATGCTTCGTATTATTGCAAAGAAAAACTGTAATTGCTTTGGATTTACATAATAGTTCTTTTTGTAACAAGACTAAAATCTTCTCATCTGAAGCTGTGGCAGACAATGTTTCATGTGTGGGTGGATTCATTTTACTTTCATTTTACCTGAATTTTGTGTGTGTGTGTGTTAACGGAAATATTATTAATGATTCATTTAGAAGTGAAGCAGGTAAATGGTATATATATTAAATATCAAGTATATATAAGACAAATGGCAGGTTTCTCTACTACACTGATGGTTACAAGCAAAGATTAAGTGTGCTGCAAATAGTAACAGTATGCGCCAATATTAAAATCCATGCTAAACTGATAATTATTTTCATGATATAGCTAATATAAAATGCAAACAACTAAAATCAATTGCTATGTGAATGTAGGTATGATGCCATTATGATGGGGAAGTTGTGGCCTAATGGTTAGAGAGTCGGGCTTGTAACCTGAAGGTTACCGGTTTGATTCTTGCACCGGCAGGAATTGAAGGTGGGGATTGTGAATGAACAGCACTCTCGCCACCTTCGATACTGTGAAGCAGTAGACTTTTGGCAGGGTCTACTGCGGGCGTGTTAAGGCCCAAAAAAGGAGAAAAAGGATGGCTCAACCCGCAAGTACTCGTTAGAGTATGTTGATGTTTATTTACATGTGCACCGAAAGTCCAATAGTCCAGCCGTGAAAAATTATTTACAAGTGAGCAATCCCAACAATAACACAAAAAAAAATGAACAAAATAAATCAAAGATATTTAAGTGTCCAAATATATACAAAAGTATCCACACTATACAAAATAGGATTTCCAGCTCACGGCCCCGCAGTAGCACGCTTGCTTTGACTTAGGAATAAGCCCCCAACTGGAGTCTGGGTAAGGCTTATAAAGGCCAGACTCCGCCCCCTTTTGGGAACACCATAAAAAGGTATGTTTTTCCCGGTACATTGTCTTCTACATTAAGTTAATTCATAATAATGTAACCTTGAGAAGAAACAAACATTGTACAAACAAATTGCCTTAAATATAACCATAATAAAACCAACATCAATAACACAATCTAACTCCCTTTTGTAAGTTAGAACTCTGACACCCCCACATAAAGACAGGACATGGTTTCACCGGGTCCCTGTCCAATGCGCCTGCGCCGCGCAATTTGATGATGTCATAAGGGTTCGCCGCCATCCGCTCGTGTTCACTGGCACAGCTCTCAGGAACCCGGTTTTACCAACAAATACCACAGACAATTACCACAAATGATCAGTGAGTATGTGTGATATGTCCAGAGGGGATAATGGAAGGAGAGTATGAAATGTGGATGCATGACCATGCGCTATCAGGGAAAAGTGGGTGCACCCGCTTCCCAAACAGCATTACGGAGGTAACGGATGGGTGCGTGGTGAATGAATGTGTGAGGCAGAGATACATTAGCGCCAGTGATGCCGCTTGCAGCGGTGAAGAAGGTCACTTCTTCACCGAGGTGCCCTTGAGCAAGGCACCAAACCCCTAATTGCTCCCCGGGCGCTGGAGCAATGACTGCTCCGGGTGTGTGTTCACAGGGTGTGTGTGTGCATTTGTTCACTATTCACTGCTGTGTGTGTGTGTGTGTGCACTTGGATGGGTTAAACGCAGAGCACCAATTTCGAGTATGGGTCACCATACTTGACAATACGTCACGACTTTATTATAAAGTAAAATGAATATTTATTTTGAGATTTGCCAAAAATTAGATTTAACAGTGTTATGAACTAAGTAAAGTTGGATGATGGATGTATAATGCAAAATTAACATGTAAAATTGTCTAACGGCACTACACACACACACACAGACACACACACAGTATGTATGTATATGTATATATATATATATATATATATATATATATAACAAATAAGATCACAATACAATTTACTTTCTGTAAAGAGTGTTTCAAATATTAATATACAGTAATTAATTTACATTTACAAGTAGTCATTCAGCAGACGCTTTTATCCAAAGTGACTTACAAATGAGAACAATGGAAGAAATCAAAATCAACAAAAGAGCAATGATATGCAAGTGCTAAAACAAGTCTCAATTAGCTTAACGCAGTACACGTAGCAAGGTTTTTTTTTTTTTTTGTAAATTATATAATAAATAAAAAGAAAGACAGAATAGAAAAAGAATAGAGCAAGCTGGTGTTAGAGGCCTTTTTTGCTTTTGTTAGTTGTATAATAAATAAAAAGAAAACAAATAGCCTAGATAAAATACAAAAAGATTAGAAAAGCTAGTATTAGTTTTTTTTTTTTTTTAAGAACAGAATTAGAAAAGAGAGTGCTAGAGTTAGAGGGTCAAATAAAGATGGAAGAGATGTGTTTTTAGCCGATTCTTGAAGATGGCTAAGGACTCGGATTGAGTTGAGCAGGTCATTCCACCAGGAGGGAACATTTAATTTGAAAGTCTGTGAAAGTGATTTCGTACCGCTTAGGGATGGCACAATAAAGTGACGTTCACCTGCAGAACGCAAGCTTCTAGAGGGTACATAAGTCTGAAGTAATGAATTTAGGTAAAGGGGTGCAGAGCCAGTGGTTTAAATTGAATAAAAACAACCCCCCAAATAATAATAATACATATAATAATAATAATAATTATTAATTATTGGTTATTATTTCATTATATAATAATGAATAAATAAAAATTAATTTTAAAATAAAATATATTTTTAAATATACTGAAAAATAAAACACTAACACATTAATTTAACTGCTAAGAGAATGCAAGTATGATGCAAGTATTATAATGTACAGTATAAAATGGATATTAATTTTGAGATTTGCTAAAAATTACATTTATTATTAAACTTCGATGATGGCAAAGGTGATTAAAATGTGAAAATATGTAGAAATTCTGTCATTGTTTGCTCACCCTCATGTTGTTCCAAACCTGTATGACTTTCTTTCTTCTGTGGAACACTTTAAAAAGACATTTGTACACACAATCAGTGGGGGCCAGCGGAGACCTAATCAACACTGTACAATACTGACATTCATTATATAAGTTACCACTATGTTTCACGAGTCAGATGCGTCTTCATGCTCAAATGTTATTGAGGTGAAATTGTCTTCCGTTCCATGAATTCCCACACTGATGTCACTGAATGGTTTCCTCTAATTTATTCTCCACTCACATACAGTCTTTAGGGAGCCGATCTCAGTGTCTGTGTGTGTGTCATTAGAGTCACACTCTCAAAAGAATTAAAAGGGGTTCTCAGGAATTGGACAGATTATCACATACTGAGAATGCATCTAATCTAAAGGGATTTCTTTTCATTAATACTGTGCTGCTCGTTTTGTTCCTCTTATCGCACATATTCTGGCTCTCACACACAAACGTACTAAACAGTAACTCAAATACAGATTAATCCGTGTGATTAATGTTTAAACTGTATGAGGCAGGGACAGATCCTCACCCAGGACTGACTCAGTGACCACAGTCTCGCCACAGAAAAAAACAGACATGAACCAACATGAATCTAAACGCGAGAATGAATTTATAGTCACCACAAGGTGAGGCTGAAACCGAGGAACATTTTTCCTTCATAAATTTTAAAATGCAAAAGAAACATTTAGGAAAAACCATGTGTCCCTGTGTTACTTAAAACTGAACAAATATTAGGATTCTCTCTCTCTTAATACATTTTGAATTATGCTGACATTATAAAGACTGAAAGTTGTATTTCCAAGTTATAGACTAACCCTATAGACTAACTCTTACATAAATCTAATAATTCTGTTATTATGACACCATCCTTTCAGGAAATGAATAATTAAACATATTCACTTTTTATGATTTCATATTATGTTTTGTTGTGTTTGTGTCAGTAGAAGGTGGAAACACCTTTACCATGATTTTTATATAGCAAACTGTAGCAAATAATTCAGTTACTAGTGAAAACGCTGTAGATTCATAACCTTGAGTAGAAGAGATGTCAAAATTGTCAAGAATGTCAAATTAACCTGTAAAATTGCCACAATTAAAAGCACAATTATATAAAAACAAATAAAAGCACAATACAATTTCCTTACTGTAAAGACATAAGTCTGATAGAATGTTAAAAATATTATAAATATTATAAATTACTATTATAGTCATTGTTTCGTTTGCCTACACTGTAAAAAATAAAAAGTTGAGAAAACTTAAAAGTTTAAGGCAACCAGCTTCAGCAGATTTTGAGTTCTCTCAACTTGTTTTTGTAGGAGATTTTTGAGTTTTCTCAACTTTTTGTTGTATAAACTGAAAACAACAAGTTGTGAAAACTCAAAAATCTGCTGAAGCTGGTTGCCTTAAAGGGGTCATCGGATGCAAAATTCACTTTACAAGTTGTTTGAACATAAATGTGTGTTGGAAGTGTGTGTACTCATCCATCCTATAATGATAAAAACCCACCCAGTGTTTTTTTTTAAATCCCTATTTTAAAATCCCCTTTCTCAAATCAGGCTGTTCTGAGAGCCCTGTCAGAATGGCGTAGTTCTGCACAGGCCCCTCCCACGATAGTTGATTGACAAGCCTTCTTACCTTAGACCTGCCCTGAGTGAGCTGAGAGTTGTCCACCATTGTGTCGACTCCGGTGCAGAGGAAGACAAGATGTCTCAGATTAAGCGATTGAGGCGTTCTGTTGTTGGATGTAATAATGAACATAGCAGTCGTCATTTACTCCCAACATCTGAGCCGCTGAAGGCGCAGTGGATTACGTTTGTTTCTGAAGGGAATGCGCCTCCTGATCTGCCTAAATGCGTCTATGTTCGCACAAATCGTTCGTGATCCAGCTTCACCTACAGAAGAAGTGAATATAAGGGTTTTTAATGAATCTTTGCAAATCGCCTTTCCTAATAATGTGCTAATTAGCAAGTTTCACGACGAATGCGGCAAAAGTAAACAGTCCCTCAGAGAGTGGCTCGGAAGAGAGGGGCGGAGTCAGCAGAGCTCATTAACGTTTAAAGGAAAATGCTACAAAACGGCTTGCTCTGACAAGAGCTGTTTTTGACATGTTTAAAAAGGTGTTTTTTTACACTACCATTGAGAAATTTTAACCAAACTATGTTATAGACTTTTCATTAAGACCCTAAAGAATCATATCAACTTGTGGAAAATGGGCATCTGATGACCCCTTTAAACTTTTAAGTTTTCTCAACTTTTTAAAATTTTTTTACAGTGTATATTTAAACTTTAGAAATATATATACACTATACTGTTCTGTAAGATTTTTAAATGTTTCTGAAAGAAGTTTCTTATGCTTATGAAGGCTGCATTTATTTGATTAAAATAGAGTAAAAACAGTAATATTGTGAAATATTACAATTTAAATGAACTATTTTCTAATTTTATGTATTTTAAAATATAATTTATTGCAGAATTTTCATTGTCATTACTCTAGTCTTCAGTGTCACATGTTCCTTCAGAAATCATTCTAATATGCTGTATTTGGCAAGAAATGTTGATCTGTATAATATTTTTGCAAAAATCATTTTTTTCAGGATTCTTTCTTTCTGGATTCTTTGCTGAAAGTTCAAAAGAACAGCATTTATTTGAAACTGAAATCTTTTGTAAGATTATAAATGTCGTTACTGTCATTTTTGATCAGTTTAATTCATCCTTGCTCAATAAAAGTAATAATTTCTTTTAAAAAAATCTTACTGACCCCAAGCGTTTGAACAGCAGTGTATGTGAAACAGTCATGCCAATTATGTTGACAGCTGAAAGAGATACAAGAGATGAAAAGAGCTAGGAAGAGAGAGGAGAGAATTAAAATCCGGAGAAGTGAAAATGAAAGGGGTCTCAAAAACACATTACGTAAATCAGCATTCGACTAAGCTGGATTACATGATGCTCTCATATTCACATTGCTACATGTGTGAGGCTGTTCAGCTTTAGTCCTGCTTTTAAAAAATATCATACACTCACAAACACACACACATACAGCACACATGACCACCTGACCAGTCACCTTCAAATTAGAGCTTACTGACTAAGAGCTATTCTGAAGGTCTCTGAAAATTGCTGGTTTCTTGGAAAAACAATGTGTGACGTGATCCTTCAATTTTATTAGTCCCTTGCAACCCTTCACAAACGCACACACAGGTTTATATGGTGCTATTTTCACAGACAGGTGGTGATTTGAGTGCATGTGAGTGTGTTTTGCACAGTCGGGGACAATGTTACTGCTGACCGTGTTTGTGTGAATTGCTTGAAGGGAAAGTGGACGGTTAACTGGTGTAGTAGCAGTGATTTTCCAGGACACTAACAGGTGGTTTGGCTGACCACCCCATCACAAACTCTCTCTCTCGCAGAGAGGGACAGAAAGTGGTCTTATAGCGGTTTGTCAGCCTGGGTATTTAATTCAGTACAGAAAGGCATGTGTACAGTGACAGCAGGTGTTCATCACACAGCTGCTCATACACACACAGACACACACACACAGACACACACACACACACACACACACACACAGAGAGAGAGAGAGAGCCTGATGTGCACAGCCAGATTTATTGAGAAAGAAAGGGTTTTTTTATGATCCTTGAAAAACCGTTTTAATAACCACTATGAAATTCAGGTATTAAATGTGTAACTCTGACAAAGTTTTGTATGTCCCTTTAAAAAAGTACTGTATTGGAAATTGGAAGATCCTTTTTGCTTTGGAGCTTTTCGAAAAAAAATTATTTATTTTTTTTAGAAAAATGAAAACATACGCTTAACTGGAATTCATCAAGAACATTCATCAAAACCATATATTGCCATCTGAACAAGTAAGTAACAAGTCTGCCATGCTTGTTCTGACCAACTGAGGAAAATAGAATTACAATAAATCGCGCTACCAATGGTAATTAAATCTAACGATTAGCTCATGTCACATCAAGCTGTGCAAATTATTATTATTGTTATACTTTATTCTCAAATTATTAATGTTAACAACATCAGCATTGTTTTGAACACTGGCTGGTTATGTACTTGCTCAAATATTTATTTCGGATCATTTTTAACCCAAAAAAGTTATGGACTGCAGCTTTAAGTTGTGGCAAACTGTAAAATAAAAAGTAAACATGTACGATTGTACACTACTTGTATGTTAATTTAAATAAACGTGTAATACAGATCATGTTAATGTAATTGCTAATGAAAACTGTGGTCACTCAACCAGGATTCATCAAGCTCATTTTTTTGTTTTGTTTTGTGTAACTTAATAATTAATAAAGTTTTCATTTTAAAATAATTAAAAATTATTTTAAAATGATTTGAAATAACAAAAATAAATTTAAATAATATTAATTTAAATAATTTTGAGTTGTGGCAAAATGAAAAGTAAACATTTATGATTGTACACTACTTGTCTGTTATTAATTTAAATAAATTTGTGATACAGATCATGTTAATGTAAATTGTAATGAAAAATGTGTTAACTAAATCAGGATTCATCAAGTGCATTTTTTTGTTTGTTTTGTGTAACTTAACTCATAAAATGTAAATTTTAATATATTTCAAAATATTTCAAAATATTTAAAATAATTAAACATTAATTCAATTATTTTTTAAATTTAATTAATTAAAATGATTAAAACCAGGATTCATCAAGTGCATTTTTGTGTAACTTAATTATTCATTAATAAATAATTCATTTTAAAATAATTTAAATAATTGTAAATAAATCGGTTTAAATATATATATATATATATATATATATATATATATATATATACATATATTTTTTTTTTATTATTTTTTTATTTTTTTAAGTTTGATCTACTGTAAAAAAGATTTGGTCCCATGTAAGAATTTATTTTGATAAATATAATAAACCAAATTAATAAACTAGATTAAATCAATTTGACCTAAACCAACTAAACTATGTTGATCCAGCTAAACAGATTTATTTTGAATGAACTAAATTAAATTGTGTGTAAAAATGTAACTAAAAAGGTAATGGATTCATTTTTTGAGTGTACACTACTAAGCAAATTTGTGATCATGTTAATATAATTTGTAATAAATTGTGTCCACCATTTCTTCACTAATAGTCTTGGAGCCCGATGTTTATCAGGTTCACATCTGCAGCACCTTGTTTCCACTGCAAGCCCCTCAGCTCAAGCCCCCTGACAGCATTGGCCTGGCCCATAATCCATCATTGTCTGCAGCTCTGCCTCAGCTGACCAGTGCGCCCGATGCCAACAGAAAGCTGTAGCAGCACAAACTTTCATAACATCACAACGAGAAGGGCTCCAGCTCTCACAGGCTGTTGTGACACATGACAGATGACTCTATGCACTTTATGAGAGGATAACAGCTGTGGCAAAGTGATGTGGAGATAGTGAGCTCGACCGTGAAATTCGCTCCTTCCTAGTCTCTCTCTCTTGCTCTTATCTGAAGCGCACATGTGTGCCTGCATCTCTTCAATAAGGGACATCCAAACACGCTCTCTCAAAATGGCCGCCCCATGAGGGCTTTTCAACATGTGACCAGCCTCACTTCTGATTTGTGGCTGCCTCATCCAAACATTTCCTCTCTTTTTCTCATTTGCTTTATCTCAACATCTTTCTCTCTCACTTCCAAACAAGCTTATTTATCTCCTGCCATCTTTCCCTCTGTCTTTCTCGGTGTATGGACAGCTTAGCAAGCTCTTACTCCACAAGGCTTTTCAGTGAGAAAGACTGTCAGAGAATTGATTCATGGACCAATACTGATTCAGCCAGTAGGCTACTTTGGACTAGCTTTGTTTCATCTGACTAATTAAAAACAAGCAATCAAAATAATTATGACTTAATTAGCACTATACTGGATTACATGCATCAGCGTCAAAGGGCTAATGAGCCAAAGCTCAAATTTAATGACAACATTAATCTTTTATTCTTTGCTCCACATTAGCCGTACCCCAAAGTTTAGTTCCATTTCCCGTGGAACGACTGAGGGCTTAAATCACATGGCTATTGGAAAACCTACTGTATACAGAAAAACAATGGCCTGTTTTAAATGGATGTTTAATTAAAAACAATGATCGCATTTAAAAGGGTTATTTTCATTTTCTGATTGGGTGTTACGCTATTTGAGTTATAGCGCGAGTGTTTATTTGCAGTCTGAACTGCAGGTGTAGTTTGTGCAGCTGTGATATTAAACTTTACAAACCTTGTAATTGGATCTCCCTTAACTCACATTAGCTGACTAAATGCTGATTGACCAGATTCATTATTTAGGGTCAAATGTATAAAACTGCGTGTTTTATAACTTTCCAATCCATGGAGTACCTCAAATCATGGTGAAATTGCTACTTGTAAAATACATTACAGGTGGTAATGACCTAAGCATGAGATGGCTGTTGAGCTAGAGCTGTTTTATGGGTTGTACTGGGCTGATTGCTGGCTGTACTGGCTCCCAATTCTGCTCTAAGCTCTTGTTGCTGCTCCCTGCTTGTTTACGTCGAGGGATGGCCGTGCTCAAGTGGGATTGACCCTGAGCTCTTTCACTTCACTTCACTTCACTTCATGCTAAATGCCAGTCCACTCCAGTGTCACACAAACAACAAAGTCCCTGTTACGCAAACGGAAGTTTCCTCAAGAGCTGCGCTCCTGAATGCAGATTTGCCTTGTTTTGGCTGTTTAGTGCATGTTAATGCTAATGCATGGACTCTAAAGCAATGCAAGAACCAGTGTTGAGGAAGCAGCTTTATACTATTGTTCAAAAGTTTGGAGTTTATATGAAATACGGTAAAAACCGTAAAATCTGCAGCCACTACTCCAGTCTCATTCAGAAATCATTTTAATATGCTGATTTGGTGCTCTTTCTTATTGTCAATATTGAAAAAGAGATATGCTGCTTAATATTTTTGTGGATACATTTGTTTTCAAGATTCTTTGATGAATAGAAGGTTTAAAAGAACAGCATTTATTTGAAACTGAAATCTTTTATAACAGTAACTGATCACTTTTGAATGACAGTACATTTATGTGTAATTTGAAACCATAGCTTTCCAAGGTGTATTTTACTGAGCTGGATTAGGATGACAGATCAAAACATATCAGAAAAATCTAAAAACACTACAATTTAATTATCTGAGTAAAAAACACAACAATTTCTGAATATGCATATTTCACTACTATAGAGTACACTAAAAGCAGTATATCATATGACTAGTACTTCATGTCCAAATGTGCAGTACTGTATTCATAAAAAGGTAGGAAACAAAAACTTACTATAAAAATGCAGCTGACTGACTGAACATTTTAGTTATGGATTATGTATAGCCTCCTTCTTTCACCTCTCATCATCTCTCCTGATTTTCTGCAGCTCTTCTAAAGGTTCACATGGGCAGAATTATGTTCCTGGATAAAAGAGGGGCCAAAAAAGCCGAATGACACTATCAAAGCGGCATCAAATAAATTGAGGCGCTGTAGCTCTCACTTTATCAAAGGGATTCTGGCCAACTCGATTCCTCGCGATGGGCTTGAAATGAACAACAAACACTGCCAATGATTTGACATGTCTTCCTTCTGACTCTTTCTCCTCCTCTGATTTTCCTTCTGCCTTTTGCCATCCCGACTCTCTATCTTGATTTACATTCCCAAGATGTGGACGACAAATGCTGCTCCGTAATCTGTTGTGACGTTAGCTTTGCTTTGGTGTTTTATCTTGAAACCCACAGCGTGGCTTTAAAGGTTCAATATGCAGTAATTGTTTTATGAATAACCATGAGCCATTTAAATAAAACTGCTTCATCAGAACTTGGTTATTTCATTTAATCCGTATTTAATCCGCGGCTTGTCTGTAAAATGTTGTTTGCTGGATTTTGCCGCTAAGTGCTTGTCTGTCTTTGTCACGCACACCATACACTCAAGGTTTATCTGAAATAGCACATTAAATCCTCTGCCTCACAAAACCTCACCTACCGCCTTTAAATTCGCTCTTTTAGCCTTGCTTTTCACAGCACATCATCTTTCTCCCATCCTTGCGATTTTATAAGGCTGCCATAAAAAAAAAAGCATTACCAGGTGGGGCAGAGCGAGATTGAAAGCTAAATTTATATTAGAAAATAGCTGGAATTCTTTTGTCCCTTTTTTCACTGTCTTTTTGTTCTCTGCCTTGATCGCACACCCTCCCGGCACACCGTAGTGACAGCTCGTTGCATCTGTGCTATATCATCACTCAAAAGCTGGGAACCTTTGTCAAATGTTCCCAACAAATGGAGCTTTGGTGGCAAACTCAGCCACCAGGCTTAAGACGAAGGTGCCGTGATACAAACTGAACCAGCAAATAGTTTGAAACACCCTTACAGATATTTTTCTGCTATTATTCTGTACTTTCCCTTCTCTGCCCTAGACTGAGGAAAGGAATTAGCTGTTTTATAAGGCCCAAGGCCAAGTATGCAATTATGGTGTGAGCTGTGTTAGGGCCTAAACTATATATATGTGAGTGTATGTGTGTGTGCTTATGTCAACACAAGAGTTCGTCTCTGTATGTATGTGTGTGGTTTAATTGTGAATCTAAATGTGTGTTTCGTGATTACTGTGTAATCTGATAAGGTGCATGTGTGGGCTGGGGTGGGGTTGGTGGGGATGCAATAAAAATGTGTTATACATTGTAAAATTAAAGAGAGTTGGCTCATGTATGGTCGGTTATTGGAGTCTGGGTGTATATGATTGGGCAAAAGCCAGAATTAGGTTATAAGATAAAGGCACAGTCAAGTATGGGACTAAATCCAGGTAGCCTTAATAAAGCAGCTTCAAGGAAGAGTCATCTGAGCAATATTAAATCAAACCCTCATTCACACTTTCAGGGTTAATATGAGATATTCCTATTTGACATCTCCGACTTATAAAACATAGTCATTTCACTGCATGATGCTCAGAAGTCTAGAAAAGTTGAGGAAGAAAAATAACGCTAACATTTTGTTAAAATTAATTGAAAATAAACTTTTATGTAAACAATTTTTGACTTGAGCTTTGTATTTGCTTTAAGTGCATGTTTATCATTAACCGTGTACATCTGTGAAAACCACACTTTTAGAAATACTGTAAAGGTACGAAAGCAGTTACTGGGGCAGTACCTTTTTAAAAGGTTCACCTTTGTACCTAAAGGGTCCATACTGATACCTAAAAGGTACAAAAGTTTACCTTTTGAAAATGTACCACCCCAGTGACCGCTTTTCTACCTTTATTTCTGAGAGTGCACCAATTTTTTTGTGACGTCATAGCTGCAATTGGTGAAATCAGAGTTTCCAAGCTTAAAATCAGATTTCAAGCAGCGTTCAGTTGCACTTTCCAAGTTGAATGTAATGCAGCATAAGAGGCCGTTGAAACAGATTGCATTTTTGCATTTCATTGCACTTTGGATGTCTTTGACCTTTGCGTTTGCATCTTTTGCAGCATCTTGTGCATAAAAATGTGGTGGTCCTGTTAAAAGAAGCTCAACTTAAAAAAAAAAAAAAAAAAAAAAAAAAGCATTTCTAGACCTTGTTTTTTTCTCCCTCTCTCATTTCACTGCCCTGGAGCTCTCTTTTTTCAGTTCTGTAAGAAAGTCTGTGCTCAGGTTAAATTAAAAAAAAGCTAATTGTGAGAGGCTTAAAGGTGCTACTGAAAGATATAAAGTTACATTGGTCACACTTGTGAGATATATAGTTGCCATTTCCTTTTTATTTTTTTCCTGAGGTGGAAATGGGCTTCCAAAAGGCTGTACACACTCAAATATATGCTGGAACACCTGTAGACACACACACTAAAAATGAGTCAGAGAGATCATTCGTATCAGCACAGAGTGAAACCACAGATATTTAAATACTTAAACACACACACTTCCTGTAGGAGTACAAAGCAGTTAACACAGAAAAACAGCTGGCTGGAATATCGGTAGTGTGGGTGTTTGCTTGTGTGCACTGTACAGTTGTAAAGCCACTGACATGCTTCCAGAAAATCTGAGTAGTGTTGATTTCAGTATTAGTGTACATAGTCCTACATGGTGTGTGTGAGTGTGTGAGTGTGAGTGTGAGTGTGTGAGTGTGTGAGTGTGCGAGTGCCGGGGGGGGGGCTTTTTTTAGGCAGCTCAAAAAAAGTCCCTCTCCCTTCCAGACACATGATTGGATGTTGTTTCCCACCCCATTTACGCTATCTTTGCTCTCTAGCTCTCTCTGTCCTTTAGCACTGGAGCTGAATTCATTTTATCAGGTCATGCTGCAGTGAGCATTAGGACAAAAAGCAAGTGTGTAAATCTGTCCATTATCCTGTAAAATGGAAGAAAAACATTTTACCATGCCAGAAAGACTTTTTTGACACAGTTTCATTGTGGGGATTCGTTTTTTCTTCTTCTTACAAAGCACTGGAGAATCCTCTAATGTCTATAATTGCCGCCCATTCTCCCCATTGTCCCCATGGCTCTCTATGAACATGGATTAAGCTGTTCTTGGATGTCTTATGATGTGAAGTTCAATGATGAATTAAAGTCTCAGCCTCATTCAAAGGGTAGAAGTAGGGCTGACTTGTTACATGTAAACATTACAGTCTCTCGGCAGCTCAGGGAAGTCTGTGTTTACGTTGTGAGACCTGAGCCATTCATCCCACCTTCATAAAAGTCAAAGCAGTCTGGCTTGTAGGGTATTTTTGAGACAGCACAGAGCTGTGAAACCAATAAAAGATTACCTTTACCCTTTCTAACACCTCAGACTTTAGGAATGTAGGCTCTTACACAGCCATCATTCCCAAAGTACAACAAATATTAGCCTACTATATATTTACAGTGACTATGTGTGACATCATTCTCAGTCGAGCGTCACAGTGAGCCGTTTGTGGAGAAACTTGATTATAAGTAAGGAATTGGAATTTTTGATTATATGACTTATAATAATTTTCATAAAAAATTTGCAGCTTTCAAATCAATTTTATTTCTAAATTCAAACAATAAATTATGCTCTTTAAAGGGGTCATGAACTAAGAAATCAAAATTCCCTTGATCTTTTGATATATAAGAAGTCATTGTACTATAAAAACATTCTGTAAGTTTCAGGATTCAAAACTTTCTCCTTAGTCTACAAACAGCTTACATTGAAGCCAATCTGCCAAATGACAGGTTGTGGAATGTGCCACTTTATGACGTAATAGTGTGGTTGTACACCGCCTCCGCAGAAGAAGATCAACACCTGCTTCTACATCACTGCCTGTTTAGCCCCGCCCATCAATTTGCACATGTAGTATTTACGAGAGGCGAATGCAGGTCTACGCATAAGCCAAACGAAAAGATGGCTCTGAAGACAACAAGATGCTATGCAGTGCGAAATTGTGGAAAAAACACAGTCTTTTTTTTTTAATTAAATGCTAGACTGCGTAAGTAAGAACTTGGTCCTTTGTTCACTTCATTTTATCGTGGATTCATTAACAAACAAAGCACAATTCGACATGGGATTTTCAGAAAGATTGAAACTAAAAGACGATGCAGTTATGACTATATTGGATCTGACAGTAATGTTGCAGCACACAAGTGTGAGTAAGTGTGTTTTTATTACATGGTCACTATTGCTTTGTCTGTTATTACAGATTGTTTGATATGTAATGAGTATTTATGCATTTTTAACATAAATCACAGCAGTGTCCATCTGTGAAAAACTGCAAAACTGTTAGCCATTCATAGCAGTGGGCATTTACTTCTGAGTTTACAATCCGCCATCAATATTTAAACGCAGTGTTCTGATGAAGGGGGTTAAAAATATGACAGAAAATAGCCCATTCTACTTAATAATTACCGATGTAATTGTACATCTTGTACATCGTAATTAAAATGTGACTGTACTGATGTAAAAATCTTGATAACATTATAAGTGGACACCAGAGAACAATACAAAAAAAAAAACAAAGGCAGTTCATGACCCCTTTAATGTGACGTGACAGATAATTCCCTCAGCTCAAATGGAAATGTGGAGCAAGAGTGAACTGCTTCTCTAGTGCCCCTACTACTAGTTGCATGAAAAAAATGTGAATGAACATTGGGGGTAAGTTGTAAGACACAGAACAACTTACTGAAATGTTTAGTCTCTAGTGTTACCAGTGTTTCAACTGCAAAACATTCATTCATCAAAACAGTTTGTTAACACATCACCTGCACTTACATTTACCTCATTTACCATTTAAATATATTGTTAAATATATGCCTATGTAGTTATTTGCAGAAATCTCCTAATCAAATGATATCAGAAAATTGCTTACAATAATCAGAGGTCATTTTCTCAATAACAAGTTGGCTATCTGCATAACAATTTGGAGAAACAATAGATTATTAATCACTTTCTTTTTCATTCAGTGCATAAAACTCAAAATATGTTTCTGGGTTTCAAAACACTCAAAACTTTGGAGCAGGTCACATATTTCCCAATATTGTCTGACATAGGTCTCTGTGTCAGACATTTAATAATTTAGTTTTAAACATAGAGTGACATATATGCTGAGGTAGGAAGTTCATCCAGCATCCGCCCTCCTGTGTCACAGGAAATTGTTTGAGATCCAGTATTGTATTTGACAAATGTTGTCTGTTGTTTATCATGGCTCTGTGATAAATGAGTGTTTGGCAGTAACTTGATATGACCCTTCAAACCAACATAATACCCGGTATAAGGGTAAACACAGGCTGACTGTAAGTACTGCCTTCCCTCAGCTCTGGCAGGTCATGACCTCACCATGGCCCCGAGTTAACTTCTAAACATAGCTCACGGAGACAGAGGCTGGGCAGTTAGTGGGCAATACGTGACCTTTTCCTCTCAGTTTCTGTGAGGTAAAAAGACCTGGGAAAGGAGTTAGACATCACAATTTACCCACTTAATCAGTTAATGACAAACTAGATTTTTCTGAAGAAAATGGGAGTGTTGTTTAAAACTCACTAGAACAATGTTAAGCTGTTGTTGGTGATTGTCAGGGTGTTGTTCTGTGGTTGTTGACTGTTCTGATTGGTTGTTAGCATGTTGCTAAGCACTTATTAGGGTGTTGAGGGTTGTTAGGTGTTTACTTACTGGTAAAAGTCAAAAGAACCTGGTATTTTGGTCCCTCCATAGGGCTTAGGTTCAGTCTTCAATGCAAGTTGTTTCTCATCTTGTCTAGAAAAGTAATAGCACATATCTTCCTCAGTAAGCTAACGTATCATAAATGATTGTAGCACAATTCCTGGTTAATGGTAATTTCTATACAAATCAATTTTTACATTTTGACATCATGTTGACATTAGATAATACATTATGAAAAAAACTTTAATTAACAGTAATAAACAGTAATAAACAGTTTTTTTCACGTTTATGTATTTTTTTTTTATTATTATCCGAAGTGACTTACATTGCACTGAGGCACATTTTAAACTATAATAATATTGCACAATAACCCTGTTTTTTTTTACTGTATTTTTGATTATATACGTAAATGCAGCCTTGCTAAGCATAAGAGATTTCTTTAAAACTTTTTAAACAGTCTTACCAACCTCAAACTTTTGAACAGCAGCGTGTTTTTAAATGAAAGGAGTCATATAAGGTGTGATCCATGGAAACCCTTCTGATTATATCATTGTTGTTGTTCTCATCTGTATTTCATCTGAAATTTCAGGCCAATTTAATGAGGATTTCCTGTGTGAATGCAACTTTTATAGCTCTGAAAGAGAAAATCCCAGGTTCAGTTCTATTAACTCCTGCCAAGACCTCTGTGGTGCAATTTTTGTTGGTTTTCACTTTCTATGCTGAGACTAGAGAAAGAGGGCATGTGGTGGGATTTCATTTCCCCTTTGTTGTCGTAAACACACAGGAAAGGATATACACACAGAGACGCACTCACACAAGCAAATGCCTTGTCCCTGCTTAGGGTTTTATGAGGTGTGCTGACAATTGCCGACCCTGCCATGGAGACTGGTTCCACATACCCTTGCAGGAAATCAAAGACAATCTCCCATCTCTCACCATCTCCATCTTGCAGGAGGAAACCACTTTCTGTAGCTAGTTGCGCTTCAGGGCATCTGCCTGTGTGATTTGTGGCAGTTCAATATTGTACGGCATTCTGGTTTGGCATATTTTTTTTTATATGTCAGAAGAGCCAAAACGCAAAAGAGTCTGAACTGTAGTGGCTGGATTCTGTGTGTTGTCTTGCAAACTGCTTTTGTACTTTTGGCACGACCAGGCAAAATCCTCACATTTTCGCTGATTAAAAGCATGATGCCAGACATTGTGTTTACTGAGGCTTTTTCTGAATATAGCTGACAATTTAGTGGTTGTGACTTACATCATTGCAAGAGTTTTGTGTGTCTATTTATACCAAAGCCTGGCTTGTGGTTGGCTGGTAAATGTCATATTTTCATCAGAAATTACTGGGTTCCCAATGGGATGAATTATGGGCTAATGCTTGAAAAATTTTGCGCTTTAACCTCCCACCTTTACATCTCTCGTTCGTTGTGATCCAACTCCATCACTCATTTCTTGGGGTGTATGAAAACTGCTGCGTTTAGCCAGAACATGCTGCGGTGGCAGAAAGGAAATGAACACGTTGGCTAAATGCATCACTGACCTTGGGGAGGAAGAAACTTTTGTATAAAGTGTGGAGTTGGTACTGTATATATTTGAGATCAGTTGTTGGTTGCACATATTACATGATGCAAAATATTCACAGTATATTAAAATTTCACTGCTAAATCATCGGTGTAAACGTGAAAGACAGATGAATTGATAAATACCTCTTACTAAACTCTGTTTTAAGTCAGTCAGACATTAGGATTTCAATCAAATGGGGTATGTCGATGAGTCAACCTGATTTTAATGTTAAATTCATGTTTTATTTATGTTTTATAACACTGATTCATTTAGAGAGGAATAAAGCAAATCTCTTTAATTGTAAGTCATTGTGTCTTTCAGTCAAATTATTCAGTTTATTCAGGAACGTAACTTGTGACTCTATTATGGTACGGATTTATGTTTAAGGAATGAAACGAGAAATAACCAGTTGCATCAGTTGAGTAAATGATTCAGTGGCTCACTAATAAAGATGAGTAAATCTTTGAATCAATAGGATAAACCGTGCAACTGTTTC
Source organism: Tor tambroides (assembly GCA_021397915.2). Taxonomy (NCBI): domain Eukaryota; kingdom Metazoa; phylum Chordata; class Actinopteri; order Cypriniformes; family Cyprinidae; genus Tor; species Tor tambroides. The sequence continues at coordinate 5,875 of JAFVLL020024346.1, read as the reverse complement.
ATTATGCTGTAGCTTCTCTTGGAACCATTTTCATTGGCCGAGCAAAAATAGATGATGCAACAGCCATCAATAATGTGTCAAAAATAATATATGTGACCCTGGATCACAAAACCAGTCATAAGGGTCAATTTTTTGGAATTGAGATTTATACATAAGCTTTCCATTGATGTATAGGACAATATTTGGCTGAGATACAACTATTTGAAAATCTGGAATCTGAGGGTGCAAAAATATCAAAATATTGAGAAAATCACCTTAAAAGTTGTCCAATGAAGTTCTTGGCAAAGCATATTACTAATCAAAAATTAAGTTTTGATATGTTTACGGTAGGAAATTTACAAAATATCTTTATGGAACTTGATCTTTACTTAATATCCTAATGATTTTTGGCTTAAAAGAAAAATCGATAATTTTGACCATAAAATCTATTTCTGGCTTACACTACTTATGACTGGTTTTGTGGTTCAGGGTCACATATGTTCAGTATTAACGCCTTGTTTGTTGACCTATTGTATAAAAGCAATATCATATGCGTAATTGTGTGCTGAAATTAATCAAAATGGAAATGGTATAATTTCAAAATAAATCCTAATAAGGAGAATTTATTCAACTTCAATGTTATTACAATTGTCACAAGCTGTAAAGAGCAGCTTTGCCAGTCTCTGATGTAAACTAAATGCTACTGACTATTCAAAATATATTATATAATCATATTGTAAAACAATGGTAGCACGGAAACATATAGCACTAAAATCTGTTGGCACTTTTTTACAGAGCCCCAAAGGGGACATGGTGATGGAAAAAAATATGAGGTGGGAGGAAAAATTATATTTCAATGCTTTTGCAGTCTTTTGTAAAACTTTTGCGTTCCCCCGAGAATCTTTGCGTTCATTTGCTGAACTGTTGTGTTTGCTCACAAAACTTTTGTGATGGAAATAATATGCAGTAGGAGAATTAAAAAAATAAAATTTTTCCTCCCATCTCATATTTTTTTCCCATTTAGGGCTCTGTACTTTGTAATATACTTACAGAAAACTTAATCAGACAGAGAGATGAAACAAAATCACTGACCTCATAAAAGTGTAACTGAGCTAACCATCCAATCTGAATACAAGACAGATTTTTGAAGGAACCTCATAAAGCTGCTTAAATTCTGATGGACTGGAGCTGGAGTTAAATTTCACTCCCTGAACCTCATTCTAGAATACGTCTTCTCTTCCTACTTTTTACGCGCCTGGTGTCATTCATCAAAGAGTGATGACAAAAATGGTTCTGGAGGCAATGAAAGGTCATGACCGTGCGTATTTGAACATCGAATATGTGTGTGCGTGTGTGTGTGTTAAGAGCTCGTCTCCAGCTCCCAGTGCCTGTCTAATCTCTACAGAGCCTTAGGAATTAATCCAGTATATTTATGACTGACTGCTGTGCACATTTCCAGGTTTTTTAGTAGACTGTTATGAGGCTTAATATAGCTTATTTTGCAATATCTGACAAGCAAGCACACGAAAAGTCCAACATTATCCTCCGATTTTACACTCCCCTAGATTCTAAAACGTTACGATGTCATGTCAAATAAATTAAACCCAACACATTTCAGAAGTTTCTTCTGTTGTGATTCTCAAAGCATCCCTGTCCATCACTAGCTCATTGGAAAGGTCTTTGCATCTGTGGCCTGAAGGCCAGAAGTTCGTTTGGTCTTGTTATATGTGTCCTTGGGCTTTCTTTATGTTTTGTGAGCTTTCTTTTAACTGGAGCAGGATTAAAGCTCCAGCTGTGGCTGTGATTTACTGGACAGGAGGCAGAGACAGGAAGTTGACTACAATGACTCTGGCATAAATTCTAGGCACAAATCACTGACATAAAACATCATACACACGCATAAAGCCATGTCTCCCTTCCCGGCCTCCAGACACCATGAGATTGTCTGATTTCCTGAAGCCCCTGGGAGGTGACAGTCATATGTGTAGTGTTTCCTCTTTTATTACGTGCTGGAATGAGGGCAGCTTTATGGACAGAGAAAGTTGAGGCCCATCCAAGGTTGAGCCGGGTACACAAGTTGTTATTGTAACCGAAATACTGCCTACGTCATAAATCAACAAAAAGAATTGCCGACATAGTCTCCATTTTGCTTTTTGAATAGAGCTTGTTGATATGTTTATGTATATACACAGCATTCCTAGTGGCACCAAATGGAGTTGCAAAATTAATGACCGATTCAAAAACATTCTGAGAGAGCTAGTGCTTGGTGGTAGATTGTAGCACTTTAACGAGTATGCATAGAACTGTACATAGGTGTATTCATTAATATTATACATATCAATAAAGAGTGAGCAACTGCACTAATGTTTATATTTTATTACACAAATTAGTATTGTATCTCAGAGACTGCACTCATGTTACTTGTTTAATTCACCATTATATGATATGTAAAGATACACATTTTTCTTCTTTTTATCCATTACCATCTCAGTTTCTTAAATAAGAAATTTCATAAAATATATATGTAAATAAACCTAAATAACAGAGAGAAAAATAAAAAGATTCATACCTGAATCAGTCAAAAATGTATGTCATTTTTATTTTATTCCCAAGAATTATGTTTAAAAAATCCACCAAATTATACTGTAATTTTAAATTAAATTCAGGACAATTTTACTAGGGACTGTTGATTGAGTGATTAACTTCAATAGTTATTATTGTAAATAAATTACAATTTACAATAACAATAATAAATCTAACAATAAATAATAAATAATAACAATAAATGATTCTAAATTTTAATTATTTATAATCATTTTCCACACCAAATGGACTTATTTGAAACCTCTACACTCAGTGGCAATCCTAACCATAAAATCTATTTTGGTCATATAAAGTATGAAAGTATTAAAGCACATGCACATCAAATAACCAGTATGTCGTGAAAGTCTGCGGCTTAGTTGATTAAATTCCAACCTGGTCTCATTGTGCTACAGCCTGCAGTAAGGAGTACATATCCTGTCTGCTATTGCTCAAATTCACACCATTGGTTGAGAAGTTGACATTTTGAGCATGTTCTGAAAACGTCACAGAGAAACTGGTATAAAAGAAAGTATTTAATGTAAAAACAAAACAAAACATCACTCTTAATACACACTTAAATTCCAAATACAGGAATAAACAGTGAAGCTGTTTGTGTCTATTCATTATTGATCATCTTTAGGTGGAAAATATTACTCATAGTTTCACAGTGGCTCCTGAAAGATGGTTTGCTGTTACTTGTTACTTGTGAATGTGAATGTGTTTGTGTCCCTGTCTGTACTGTTATTCTGACAGCATCTCCTCCCGCATCTGATTGCCCATAAAGGCAGCTGCTGTTTTTGAATGCACAACTGACAGGTATTTTGGTTGACAGATGAAAGGAGAGAGAAGGTATGTGAGAGAGAGAGAGAGTGGGAAAAAGAGAGAAAAAAAGAAAGAAAACAAGACAGTTCTTGAAAGATGTGCAATGCAAATTTGTTTAATTTGCATGTGAGCAAGAAGAAAGCAGATCCTTTTGTGAGGTAATTTACAAGGACATTTATTTTGAAATAGAACAGGAAGAACCGTGTTAGACACTTTCTGTAGATGCCTAAATAGTTTTCAAAAAGCACTGAGTAACAAAAAATGACTTTAAATCCCCCTAAACAGAACAATCATTTGCAAAATTAAGTGATTTTGAAGTTTCTGATTCAAAGATGTGGATGAATAAACAAACACATCCTAAACATCTGCTTAATCTCTTCTATATTCTGCCATAAAGATTCATCTACACTCAGTGGCACTCCATGAAACTGACAGCACTACTGTGAGAATAATTGCTCTGATAAACAGATCCAATGGAGAACCCAATAAACCCAAAGCCCCAACACCAATGCATTTATATTAATGCAAACACTCTGTTCTATTTTCCTTCATAACAGCTGCTGACAGCTTTTCTCTCCTATCAACAATTTTACATCCACTGCCTCTGAGACAAAAGATTTTATCGCGTTTCAGCATTTGAGAAATAAATGAATTTATTCCCCACACTTCACTCCACAAGCACTTCAGTAAATAAAAGAATGGATAAGGAAGGAAAGCATAAACAGAAATGTGGTTAAAAGCTCTCGTGCTGTGCGTGCCAAAAAGGTTAGAGGGACTTAAAATGATAAATAACAAAACATTTGATGGAAAACAAAATGTCATTGGCACATGAGAGTTACGATAAAGAAACCATGCTGTAATTTCAGTGTGAAAGTAAGAAAATGCAACATCTTCAGACAGATTTGCAGATGTTACCAGATCTGAATATCAACCCCTGCTTACTGAAACATGTCTGTTCTCAAGGTAGGGGATGCAACAGAAAAATCTTCAGAGATAATCAGTCTGTGTTTTGTATTTGCACTGAAGCGGCTTAAAAACATAACCACTGAACTAAATAAGCAATGTTGCCATTGGTTATAGATTCAAATGTTTAATTCAATAAGAAAAATACATACAAAATAAATGAACATTTATAACATAAAACACAAGAACCAATCAGTTTTACACTAAATTTGTGAATGCTCAAATTAATATCTGAATCTGAGATTAGAATCAATTAATTGAAACTGTGAGTTCAGTAGAACCAGTTTATAGAAATTAATCAAATCCACAGCCAATTTTACTTAAGTTTAAATCAGAGAATCATTATTCAAATAAATCTTGTCTTAATATTCACATACTTACAAGTTATGCTGTAAGAAAAGAAGAAACCTACTGGTAATATTGAAATACTGACCATGCTTATATCACCAGCAAAATCATCTCAAAAATATAATTCTATGTCAATGTATCCTTTTGACATCTTTTCTGGTAACCATCTTCAAATTAGATAATAAATCCTCCCACATGTCTTTCCCCATGCTTTCAACTACAGCACAATGCCATTTTTAACATTTATATGCACAGGCGTTCACCAAAATAGATTTTATATTCTTTCTTTTTTTAATCTTTTCTGAAATTACTGTAGAAGTATCTTTCCAAGTCCTGCCTTCCCACATGTTTTGACATCTGTACGGTTTGTTTTCCCTGCGTGCGATTCATAGCTGCCCATATACCTGAATTTACTGCTTCAAAATGGATAATATGTGACTAGCTCTAATTGGTTTGCGGTCCTATCTGGCATAGGGGGTTTCTGCTTGAGGAATTCATGCTTCATTCAAGGTGACGTTTTTCATTTCAGAGAGCTGTTTCCAGCAGATGATACGTCTCTCTTTGTTTCTTTATGGGCGGTGTTGGAGAGGAGAGGCACTGGGGCTGGTGCACAGCTGTTACAGTTATTCGCTCTCTGCTGTGCTTCTCAGTCCCCTCGCATTTTTCTTTCTTCAGGAAAGAACTTTTCATTCCATTTCCTACTCAATGCTCCACCTTCATTCTCAGGATTATCTGCGTTATCTGTTTCACTCAACTGCTTCTTAAATTTACTAATGTTATTCAAAGGGCTGTAACTAGGCCAAATGAAATCTGACTTTTTCACGATTTTGATGCAAATTTTGGGGGAAATTCTGTGGAATGGCCATTAAATTAGTGGTTCTCAAACATTTTGATTCCAAAGCAACACTGTCCAAGACAAAATCAAAGATAATTTTTGTAATTGTAAATACAAAGATGCTTGTTTTCAAGCTTTTTATTTACAGATATACTTTTAAAATAATCACGTAAAATAATTGATATAAAAATAATAAAACTTCATAATTCCAGAGCTTTCAAGAATGTAATTTCCCATTAGTTCATGGGAGATTTTTACATTTATATATATATATATATATATATATATATATGTAAGCAATAAGGTACGAGAGGCCGTGCTGTATCGTGAATAAATCACGGCTGA
>JAFVLL020024344.1:136522-181157 GCA_021397915.2 Tor tambroides | reverse complement strand
TATATGTATATATATATATATATATATATATGTATATTTGTTTACTTATTTTTCCATTTTAATTTTCATTTTTTTTGTGTGTATTTAGGTTTAGAACATTTCTTGCATTATAGTTATTTTAGTTTTAGTAATTGTTTTTTTAAAGGAGCTTTTGTCATTTATTTATGTTTGTATTATTTAAGTATTAATATTATATTTTCCTTTTTCAATTTTTTTGTAAATTTTTAATATGCTTTTATTTTTCTTAGCATTTATAATATTATTATCATTATTACTATTATTATAGTTATTATTTTTATTATATTTTTTTATTCATTTTAATCTATTTTTAGTAATATTTTAAGAATTTTTTTTAGTCATTTTAATTTGCTTTTTTAGGCATTTTTGTTAGTTTTTTTTCTTTAATGTTATTTAGATTAATTTTATTTCAGTTTGAGTTCTAATAATTTTAGTACAACTTCCACTTTTTCAGTTTTTAATCTGATATTTAAATTGTTTGTTATTTTAACTTTATTTCAATGAATGAAAAAGGTTTGCGTTAGTTTTGGTTGTAGTTAACAATAACAACATATAGATATTTTTAATTTATTGTGTCTCTTCTGACATTATTTGTCTGTAATTCTAGGATAATTTGCTTCAAAAACAATCACAAGGGGGCAGTAGATTCACATGAGGGCACACGGTCACTGACGACTGTAATTTTGCTCAGTATTTCTAATTCTAACAAATTACAGCATAATTGGTCATTTCACTCGCGCAGAGGCGATTGTGACCTTTTAAAACTAATGAGCCGTGGCGAAAGACGGTGATTAGTAAAAGAAGAGAGTTCATGTGAGAAAACCAAACTGGATAACAAGATGCATATAACAGATTGTTGCTATATGCATGTGTACAAATAACAGCAGTAATGCATTATATATGTGTGTGTGTGTGTGTAAATGATTTATAATATACAAGCCTATACTAAGAAAAGTCAGGCAGAGGGGTGGATATAAAAAATAATTGAATCATCATCATCTTCATCAGGTATGTGCAGTGTAAATGAATTGTGCTGTTTCTTTCTCATTGGATGGCAGTGCGGCTCGGTCAGACAGGAAGGGGTGGGGGTTTGGCTTTTCTTCTCCCTAAAGACAGTATTAAAGCATCATTCCTGCATCACTGTGGAGGAGAAAGAGAGAGAGAGACACACATCTTCATCTGTGCTGCTGCTGAGCACAGGAGGAGAGAGGTGAGTGACTTCACATCACTGACAGCTTGCAACAGAGCTGATATCGAATGATTATATGTGCTCAGAGGCATTGCATTTCAAGCATTTAGGTGAATGCATTGGGTCAGGAGGTGCTTTATGATTGTTGTGCATGTCTGTAAAATCTTGGACTGGTCATGAAAGCAGCTCTATTATTAGACATATGCATTGCAAAAAGAAAGCAACACAGATGGCACAGAGACATTCATGCATGTTGTGCAATTAATGTGGCGTGATTGGAATTGATCTTGAGTTTGTGCCACTCTTCTTTGGTGGAGTTAGGTCTGCTGGCGTGACTTTAAATGCACAGTCTTCCTGCGCTTTAAGTTTCACATGAATTTCATTGGGTTTTAGTTGCATAGATTGAAATCTGCTTAGCTTTGAATGAGACAGCTCATCAAATAGTTGTGAACAGCTCTGAGGGCTTTTGAACAACATCTCAAAAGGCTGCTGATGAGTGTGCGTTATGTAATGGGAAGTTGAGTCTTTTCTCTCTGGGCCGTGCTTTTGTGTGCGAGACGGGGATCTGACGGCGTTCAGAGGCAATAAATGTTGCTTGACAGACACATCTACAAGTTTTTGAATTTAAAAATAACCCTTTTGCATTTCAAAGCTTTGCAACATTTTGGATCATAGAAAAGCAGTCAGTCTCAGGAAATTGTTATGGCTCGGGGCGCCAATGAAGAATAGGTCACGATCGCGTCCCATCCAGGTTTCTTGTAGTCATAGTCTAAACTCCGGCATTCTTTCAGCTCAGATCTTTCTCTAATTCCTCAACGCTTGACTGGCTGTGTGTGCGATTAGTGGCTTTCTTTGCTCTCAGCTATCGGATCTGAAAATACAAAGCTTATAGAACATGGCTGTTGACACTTTACAAGACTTAATGGAAGCTTCTACTTCCTCAAGACAGGATGCTGAAAATTAAATGCACTCTACAGTTAAACTGATCACTAGTAGTAAGTGTTAACCCTGTGAAGCCTGACACGTATGAAACAATAGTCCAAAAAATCATTTAATTTTAAATGGAACAGTGTATTGGACCTTTAGACAAAAATTCTAAAAAAAAAAAAATGCATTTTTTTTTTGTTGTTGTTGTTGAGCATCATATTTGATACATCAGGCATTAATGGCTCATAATAGTGTGATATAGTGAGAATATAGAGGAAAAAAACATCTCAGTTTTACTCAGAGGCCCAAACTTAGCAAAAATATGCAATCTGGTGCAGATGCTGATAATTATATGAACAAAAAGTGAGATGAAATTCTGATGCTTGTAATGTAAATCATTGAAATCTTTATAACAGTATAGCAGATGCTTACATAAAATGATATCAATATCAGTCGTCACTCTATATCTCCAATAATGTATGAAAATCAAGTAAACATAAATTGCTTCAGTCCAGTAAGTGTTCATCTTGAAATATTACTAACAATATCAAATCAAAGTTACAGTATGATACAGTAGACACTATAGGGTTGATAATGCCTATGTTTGGTGGAAAAGAAATGATTTTTTGCAGTAATAGTGATGCATCATTTTTGGCATCTAGCTCTTGTTTTCTTTCAGCTGTTGTTTTCTCTCGGTGGTAAGATGAAGGCTTTGGTAAATCCTCTCTGGACGCCGCCTTCACCGTATAAGAGATGTGGTGGGCTATAGCATTAATGAAATTCTAAAGAAGCAGCTGTGTGCTTTCCTTCTGCAGACAGATGGCCAGGACATCACACACCTGAGTATAAAGCTCCTGTTCATTGTATTGTCAAAACATGTTGGCATGAAATGGCATTTGCAGTGTTTTCCTTCCATAATGTGACAAACAGGATATTCAACCAGAAATAAATTTAGGGCAACAGCTGGTTTTGCCATTCAGGAATTGATTAGACTGTGAAAAGTGGTTTCTGGTGGTATTATTATAACTATTTGCATATATTTGATTTTATTTAAATCATAAAATCACATTCATTGGGAAAACAATTTGATTAATTCAGTTAAAAGTATGAACATGGTTAAAATGTGGCTAACTGTGAAACAAGCTTAAAATGTATGAGATTGAAACTAATTGGATTTATTGATGCTAATTAATAAACCTGGTTATTACTTACATAAATTCCATTGTTTATTAGTACTATTACAGAATCTGACCTGTTCCATCTATGTATGACGGACAAATATGCATCACATTAAGTTTTTACCATTAGCTTATGTTAAAACTGTGTAATCCAAATGGATGTAAATGTTATAATATTTTTGCAATTCAAATACATAAATCTTAACTACAGGCCTAAATATTTTTAATACATCTCTAAATTATTCACAATGAGACCGGAAACATGTATTAAGAAGGTAAAAAGGGCCCATTTTGATTTCTTTTGACATTAAGGTTCTCCTCTTCCTCTCTAATCACAACTGCAAATGGCCCAAAACCAAGCCTTGAGGTACACCGCTCACTTTTCTGAGGGCTACGTGGAAAATATCTCCCCCGTAGAATTCATTGGCTGTTCAAAGGGATGTAAAAATAAGGGTAAACCTGTTTGACAGTCCACAGTCAGCTCTGCATCTCCATCGTGCCACGCAGCCATGGATTTAACACTGTTCTGCATCCGTTAACTCAAAGGGAGACTCATCAAAATGGTGGTAAAGGGATAAACTTGTTGGGGTTCTCAGTAAGCTGGTAAGCCGCTTCTTACCAGTGAAGCTCTTGACGTCTAGAGTAGGTGGATGATCTTGTGTGTGCTGATGTTGTGTTAGTGTGTATTCTATGAGAAGAGAAACAGCCAAGTGTTTGTTACAGGAATTCGTAAAGTAGGTCAGATACAGTGTATCAAGGCTTTTAAAAATTTTATGCATGCACTTTCGGTGACGGCATCACGGTAGTGACATATCAGAAATGTCCCATGCAACCACCATCCTTCTTGTCTTGCTGAAGAGTATGCATTAAATGCTTTTATAAATAAAGCATTAAGTGGCGTGTATGCACAATATGCATTGAGATAATTGACATACTGTAGCCTTCCTTTTTTTCTGTTTCCTGTTTTTTTTGGCTTTGTTCAAATCCATTTTTCCAGGTCGTTGGGCCTTTTGCAGTGGACAATCTGGACATGCATGCAGACACACACTTGCACATGTGCTGTAAAACCCCTTCAAGGAGCACATTGCATTGTGAAGCGAAACGCCTCGGTTTCTTTTTTCTTCACTTCAATTAGTGGAGTGTTTCCGTGGGCTAGTGATGCTCCTCGTGCTCGGCAGCTGCTGATGAATTCCAAGTGACATGGGTTTTTCTCTTGGCAGCACGGCAAGGCAAACCTGGCATCGCTGTATTCCGGAGCCGCTTGCTGAGTGCGCCTTTGCTTTCCTGTTATGAAAGCTTCCTAACACCTGATTTATTGGATGTGTTCGCAGAAGAATCAATGTACATTTTGTAAATAAGTCTTTTTGGCCATTTTATTGAAAGCAAAGAGATGACAAATGAGAAATGATTTGGCGAAGAGGGTGGAAATTGAAGTTGGATATGAATCCTCATCTCCCATATGAGTAACACGGCTTAATGTGTCTGGAGCTTAATGTCAAGTGCGCACTACAAGAATGAAGCATGCCAGCCTGTGATGTTTTAAAAAGAGCAGTGTTATTTTAGTGTTTTTGATATACTATTATAGTTGAATATTTTATATTTTTATATATATATTTTTAAATGTGTATATACAGTTTTAATTATAGTTTTAGGTTTTTTAGTACTTCAATTTAAAGCATATGAAAATAAGAAATGCTGCTTTAGCGACACTGTTTGTAAACATTGTAAAATTAAAAAAATAAATGGGGTGGCTGCATGATAATTGCAATATAGCTTAGTACCACTTTTTTTCTAATTACACATTTTTTACAACTTTTTTGGTACTTTTTAATAATTTGCAAAAGTAACTGTAATTTATAACCGTAATATATTTCTGTCTTTATTTTTTAATTAAAAAAATAAAAGTTAAAGCACTTCTACTAATAGCATTAAAAATAATTATATAATAATTTATTATTATTCGCTATCAAAGAAATGAACATGCAAATGTGTCATTAAATTATTGAAATATTAGCTTAAAATCTCAGTGGGCATTACCATGTAAATATTTTGTGTTTAATGGTTTTGGCTAATTAAGAAATTGGGAAACCCTATTTTACAGGAACAATAAATTTGTTCAGGAACGACTCTGGAGCAACATGAGGGTGGGCAAATAATGAGCAACATGAGGGAGAGCAAATCATTTTGAACAGGATCAGGGTTTGCAAATATACACACAATGTGTCCAATTTACAAAGAGACACAAACAACAGCTCTTTACGTGATTAAGCATCTACGCAAACCATGTGTAAAACTTCTTTTGGTCCACTAATTCATCTTTGATATGATAACACTGACGTGTTTGTGTAAAGGCTGTGCTTTAATGAGTTTACACCAGCATATCTTTCTGTTTACCACCCACTCGACAAAAACAGCCCCAATTAATCCTAGCATCTCGTTATCCCACATCTCATTAACCTGCATTCTGCTTGAAGTGAGATTAGCTGCCTGATGTATTTAAATACTGTATTCTGGAAGGTTGTGGCCGGTTTGTGAACGAATGGAGCAGGGGTGGAGGAGAGCAGGGGTTTTTGCTAGAGGCAGCCGGTGGTTGGGGTCTACAAGCCCCAAGGCGTATATAAATCACAGCACAAGAGCTCACTAGAGTGTATTATAGGTAATAATATCAGCCCTGCTGGAACAGCTGAGGCTATAGATTGTGAATGTGGGCAGGGATGTTGGCAACCTCGGAAAGGCATGGAAAAGAACCGGCGTTTGCCAAATCCAGGCGTGCTGACATCGCTGATCAAACCGACTCGGTATCGTGTGCCAAATGCCTCATCTGGTTCCAGAGCGCAATGATGTGGCATTTAGGCTTTAATATGTGAAATCAGTTTGCTAATGAAGCTCTGTTGGCTTGTAGTTCTTCAGTGATTCTTTGCAGCACCTTAGGTTCCTAAATGAACCCTCTTCTTATGCTGCACGGGTTCTTTATTGACATTGATGATTCCATGAAGAATCTTTAACATCTATGGAACCTTTCAATCGGACAAAAGATTCTTTAGTGGAAAAATGTTTTTAGGTCCCTCGATGAACCCTCTTCACTCATAAAAAATAAAGGTTGTTTATTTGCATTGATGGTTGCATGAAGAACCTTCAACATTCTTAAAACCTTTCCATTGCACTTTACATGATTTAAATGTTCTTTGCAATCTTAAAAATAAGGTTCTTTATTGGCATCGATGGTTCCATGAAGATGTTTCCCTTTTTATTGGAACCTTTATTTTTAAGACTGTATATGGTTGATTAAATGTTCATGATATTTCAGTCTTACAAATAACACTTTGAAAAGGGTGTCCTAGAAGCATGATGTATGAACAACCATTTTTGGTTCCCCAAAGAATGTTTAAGTTAAAAGAAAGAACTATTTTTATATGTGTGAAGAACTTTTTAAAAATGTAAATAACTTTTTTCCACTATTAAGAACCTTTTGTCCAGTGGAAACATTCCATGGATCTTAAATGCTCTTTATGGAATCATCAATGCCAATAAAGAAGCTTTAACCTTTTAAAGGCGTATATAGTTATTTGAAAATTATAAATGTTCTTGATGTTTCATTATACACTCTTAAAAATAAAGATTCCTTTTTCACAGTGATGCCTTAGAAGAACTATTTTTAGTTCCCATTTTTTTAGTGTGAAGAACATTTCATTGATCTAAAGAACATTTTTCTACAATAAACATCCCTTTGTGTGATGAAAAGATTCCATGGATGATAAATGTTCTTCATGGAACCATTGATTCCAGTAAAGAACATTTATTTTTAAGAGTGTAGGTGCTTCAGATCAGTGATTTCTGGGTTCTTTAAAGCACCAAAACATAGATGTTTTACTAAATTCTCCTATAGCATCATGTAAGAAGATTTAGTGTATTTGCATCAAAGTCACCCAAAGATTTCAACAGCTGTGCTGTCTGGATTTCATGGCTCAGTGATATTGAATTTGCTTTAGCCATTAATACAATAATGCAATCAATGTCCTGAATGTCCCAGCATAGAAAATGACATTTAGGGCACAATGATGCACTGCCCCCAACAACTGACCTTGCCAATAAGACGTGGGCCGGCTCTTGATCTATTGTAGTCTGTGACAAAGGGTTTGTGCAGGTCTTAATTCACCCTTCCACAAATTAGATCCTTAAAAAGGTTTTAAATCAGAGCCGAAGGTCTTAAATTCATAAAGTCACGGCCTTAAATGTTGCATGCATTACAAAAACGAATATCTTCCTCAGTATTTTTGTCTTGTTTTCCAATTCAAACATCTAAACATACTTAAATCAAGATACATTTACTTGAGTAGGAAGGTGTGGACATGAAGACCGATTTCTTAGAAATGTAACAAAATTAAGTGTCTTTATGATTAAAATGAACTATCTGTGAAAACGTTTTTCCCTTTTGAAAAGGTCATTTTTTTTCTGACCTTTAAAAGAATGAAATTTACCTTCAAAACCTGCAGAAACCCTGTAAATACTGGTTAAGCTGTAGAGCAAAATGCCTCCCTTTATCGTTCCATAAATGCGGTATCTCTGTCTGCATTGGATATTATTTGTGTATAGCTTAGTTTAGAGTTGCAAGCATTTACATTTAAGTGCAAGGCTGACGTTTTTGTCAGCGTCAGCATTTTCATATAAAACCAAGCTGGGTTTTCAAGCAGCTAATGCAAACATATTTGATTTCTGATGCACGTTTCAGTGGAGCCTTTGAAGATCCGGCAGGCCCTTAGAGACGTGTGTTTCATACGTGATAGACGCACTTTCTATGGAAACGGCTGATGAGATGAATAGTGACAGTGCTGTTGAGAGTGTGATGTAATTTCTGATCATCACTCTCCCTCTATTTCCCCTTTACTCGGTCTCTGTGTCCTCCTTCTCTTCTTTTCAGCCCCAGATGGCAATCAGTCATGTCCTCCGTCACCTCGACATTTTCAATCAGCGGTTCGAGCTTCTCTGTGGGGACGGAATAGAATTTGCCCAACACGCCGGAAAGAGCGATGCATTGACTCATTAATGATATGACATGCTGTAATGTCAAAAGGCACCGAGCAGATTTCACTTTCGCTGGAGATAAAGCACAAAACAGCTGTTGTAATTGCTCCACCTTTGAAAATTATTTCCTGACCGATGCGTGTCCGTATGCGCAGCACGGTGTTCCTCTAAAATCCCCTCTGTTGGTTGATTGTGATTGGGTAATAATATGGACAGATGGGGCCGCTGGGAGTTTTTGGTGGTATATTTAAGCATTCGCCGCTGCAGATGTGTTTGGCTACGCACTGGGCGTAATTGACTATTGTGCTTGTGTGCTTTAGGACGGGCTGCGAGATGTACGGCAGGCAGATGGAGTCCGCCGCTGGAATCGAGGAGCTGACGGACGAGGAGAAGGAAATTATCAACAGCGTGCTGGCGAGAGCTAAGATGATGGAGGCCATGGAGCAAGAGAGGATTGGGTGAGACGTTGAGTTGAAGTCGTGTTTTTGTCCTGCTCCTGAAAGAAAGTCAAGTCACCTTTATTTCTGTTGCGCTTTATACAATACAGATCGTTTCAATGCAGATTCATAGTAATAAACAGGAAAATTAACAGAATCAATAAAACTTAAACTTCTTCAAATATGAGAAATTCAAATTCTGCTGTAGGCTAAAGTAGCTCTAAAAAGACAGTCTCATTTTTTTTTAGTTCAAGTTAGTTCATTGTTGATACAGTTCAGTTCAATAATGTTTGCAAAATCCATCCATTATGAAAAAAAAATTCAGTTCAGCTAAATAGCAGCTCTACAGAAGAGAACAATGTCATTATTCAGCTCAATTTACACCCAGTGTTAATTTCGTCAACGAAGACGATGACGAAAAATATTCGTCAACGAACCTTTTTTCTGTGACTAAAACGAGACGTTGACGAGCTAAAACTAATATCTGATGATAAAAACTATGACGAAATTTATGCCGCGTCTTCGTTAACAAGACGAGACGGGACTAAAATGTTATTTGAGGACAACCGGACATTCAGAATACATCATAGGCTAAATTAGCTGTCTTGTCTTTCAAAATGTGCATCTCTGTCATTGGATAAGGGGCGTTTGAATAACTAGTCTCAGTATGGCAGCCGCAGTGGACGCATAGGCTACCAAAATGCGAACTAGCGATCTGAAACAATGGCCTCAGCACCCGATGGGTTAGGGATAGGGTGACCAGACGTCCCGTTTTTCCCGGGAGTCACAATTCGTTGTCGATTAACTTAAAGTTAGTGAAGGCGGGATCGCGCTGATAGAAGCGCTCTCTCTCGCACACTCTCCACTTCTTCAGTTCTCATACAGCGCGCGATTAGTTCTCAGTTAGCGCTCAAATACACACACAGCAGTTCAAATGTCTATCGTGTAGACTAGAGTATCTCATGTAAATACAGTCGGTTATGGCTTAAGTGAGTGTAAACAGGTGAGTGAAAACTGAATGTGTGTCAGTATTACATGCATACTTTCCGTCTTAAATGGACGGCATTCCTAATTATCTGTGTCATCAATGTTAACCAACAAAAGATGTTGAATAAATGTATACTTGTTAAGTAAACCTTCTGTATCTGAAAAATGAGCTTAATTTGTATCTCTACCAAAAAATGAAAATTTATTCCAGTTTTTCCAAATTCAATCCTTGATTCAAATTTCTCATAAGCTTAATTGATTTGGTCTGAAGAGAGAAGAATTGATGACTATTTTAGTTTGAATACTACATATAAAATAGCTACCAAAATAAATGTTGGTAACTGCAGTTTGACTAAAAGTAATGACTAAAATGCAATGACTTTTCGTCGACTAAAACTAGACTAAAACTATGAAAGACTCAAATGACTAAAATGTGACTAAGACTATTAAGCATTTTCGTCTCAAGATAAAGACTAAGACTAAATCAAAAATGCCTGCCAAAATTAACACTGTTTACACCTAGACTCAAAGACACCAATGAGATTAAAGGATAAGTCCACATCCAGAATAAAAATTTCCTGATAATTAATTTACTCACCCCCGTGTCATCCAAGATGTTCATGTCTTTCTTAATTCAGTCACAAAGAAATTAGTTTTTTGAGGTTAACATTCCAGGATTTTTCTCCATATACTGGATTTCAATGGTGGCCAACGATTTGAAGGTTAAAACTGCAGTTTCAATACAGCTTCAAAGGGATCTAAATGATCCCAGCCAAGGAATAAGGGTCTTATCTAGCGAAACGATTGGTCATTTTCTTACAAAAAATTATATTTATACACTTTTAGCCACAAATGCTCGGCTAGCATTAGCTCTGCGATGCGATCGTAATTTCTTTGCGACTGAAGAAAGAAAGACATGAACATCTTGGATGACACGGGAGTAAGTAAATTATCAGGAAATTTTTATTCTGGAAGTGGACTTCTACTTTAAATGGAGAATGATCCCCGTACAAATTTCAGAAGAGATCTCAGTAAAGCCCAGGACACACCAAGCAGATGGTCGGCTGTCAGGATATGTCGAGTGGTTTTTGAGCGTTGGTCGGCTTTAGTTTTTTGCCTCTAGTCGGATGCCGGCGATTGGCTAGTCAGCTTAGCGAATGAGCACATGAGAAAAATCTGAACTGACGAAAGCAAACCAATGACAGAGGGAACGCACAGACACCTGGGCTGCGTTCAGCCCCGGCAAAATGGTGCAAAACGTTTTTTTTAAACGGAAACGGTGGTGCGTTGAACACCCTGTTCTGATGACGCAAGTGTTGCAACTCTGGCAGCTGAGAAGGCCGTTCTTTGTGTTCTTTTTGAAGATTTTCGTAGCCTGATGAAATCGGTATAAGTACGTATTTAATACTGCAAAATACGCTTGACAAACATGTCTTCTAATATCTTCAATTGCTGCGTATAACCAGCTGCAGCGGACACATTTGTAAACGACTTTACTTGGACCCATTGTGCGAGCTGTCTCTTTAATACTGCGTGGTTTATATACATGTTGCTGCTGATTGGGCTGACATTTTTGACACACCCACCAAACAAGAGAAAACGTATCTCAAACCCCGTTGCACGCCGTTTCCAAGAAACATGTCGTTCAACCCGGAAACCGTAGCAAAACGTTGTGAGCTTGAATGTGCCCCTGTTTGTTTCTTTCTTTATCCACAAGACAACGACCAAGGGCTGACAATGCCAGTGCCATTTGCAACACAGCAGACATGGTTGAAAAAAGCTACCGGAATCTGTCAGTAATAAGCGCTGTTGCTTTGTATATCCACAGTTCTAGCTCTTCTGGTTTCCCTGTTTGAATGCCGAATACAGTGCACTGCCACCTGCTGGAATGGAGAGTTATGTTCTCAAGCAAGCGCACAGCACACAGGCTAGTTGGCCGTCAGGTGTAGTCTGTAAGATGTGTTCTAGTACAACTCTTTTTTTTTTTTTTTTTTTTTTTTTTTTTTGCCTCGACGCAGGCGATGTCAATTATTGCGAGGTGATGCCACAATCGGCTTTCCTCAGCGCTAGTTCCTTGGCGTCAGTTTGGTGTGTCTCTAATGTCTCAAACTGCTCAGATTTCACAAGATTTCGAAAGTCTGAGATCTCAGTGTGAACATTTCACATCAGATTCTTCTCAGATCAAAATATCTATCCTCACATTCATTTTGTAGCTTTATACTCCTACTGTGTTAATTATCGACTCATTTGTGTCTATTTTTATCTCTCCCAAGAAATATTGGGAATACAGAGACAACCTAGATTTTTGGTAGGTAAAGTAAATCATAATGGAAAACTCTATTAGGTCTTTTTAGATGAAAAAGAGCCATGTTTATGCAATGAAATTTTCCTCTGCCAGTAGGAAAGAAAATTAATCACAGAGAAAACTAATCTTTGTCTCATTTGTCTGTTGTAGATAGCAGTAAAATTAAATGGAGATCAAATGGAGACTTTGCTGACTAGCATTTGTTTTATGCTATCCATGATTTTTTTTAACCTCACTACCTTAATAATTGTCTCATTTGTGTCCATTTTTATTCCTTATAAGGCGATTTAAGGGAAACATCTGAGATGAAGTTGATACTTTTGGAAAAGGAAGGAAATCATAATAGAGAGCTCCATTAAGTCCGTTAATGTCTGTGCAATGAAATATTCCTTAGTCCAAGATAAATTGTCCCAAATGTCTGTTTCAAAGAGTAATACGATCAAACAGAGACCAAATGTCTGAAGCCTGAAGCTTCTTGCTTGTTTGGTTTTGTTGTCCACATGATTTATTTTTACCTCCGTAATCCTATTGTATGTCAACAATTGTATCATTTTTGTTCCTCATATGAAATTTTAGAAGAGACACCTGGAAAGTTGATATCATAAGATTCATATTCAGTAATAATGCACTGACACAATCAGATGAGAACAAAATTTTAACTGAATTCAGCTGAATAATGACTCTAACTTTGCAACATCTGCAGTTATTGAACTGAATTGATTAAACATTGAACTAAATGGAGTTGAATAATGACCTCTAGAGCTGCTTTACAGCTAAAATTGACGTCATTTCATAATTACTGAATTTTATAACATTAATACCATTAATTCCCTGTTTATTAATGCAAAGCTGCTTTGAAGCTCTACTTTTGAAAATCTGTATTATATAAATAAATGTGAATTGACACTTGAAGCAAAAATAAAAATCACTCTGTCTTCCACTTGGTGACCAAACAGGTTTTTATACAAATTATCCGCAGGGTCACATATGCCGTCACATTATCGCACACAGGATTGGACTGAGTAACTTTTGTAGCAAAGGCAATATTGACCAACGCCTGAGACCCCAAAAGCATCGGTTCACAGTTTCCTCTCATTCTGCAGAGCAATTCGGCCCAAGCACATCTGTCCAAGTGATTGAAAAGATGGGTGTGCTTAAGCTTTTTTACAAGCCAAGAGTCAGCCGAGGAATGTACTGCAAGAAATTAATAGTGCTAACTAGACAAGAACTGCCTTCTTTCTCATTCTCTCTCTCTCTTTCTCAGCACTTTGCTCGCAAAACGTCTTAACTCACAGTTCTTTACATCAATACATTACAATAACCACTTGGAGGAGGGGTGGAAGTGTGCTGACGATATACTTTGTCGTTTCTCGTCCCGCAGGCGTCTGGTGAATCGTCTGGACAGCATGAAGCGGACGGCCTGTGGTGACGGCGACTCGCGTTGTTTACTCTGCGGCCAGCAGTTCGGCCCGGCGGGCGTCAGCGCAGTCGTGTGCGCCGAGTGCAAAAAGGTAGATGTGCATTTGTCGAGCCTTCAACCTCATGCAATTATCTAATGCACGTCTTCCAATAACGATTGTCCAAAAATAACCAAGCAGAATTGAATGAGCGATATGCACTTATCTTTATTATGCCCTGCCCATTACTGAGCCACGTGTGCATTTAAGAGGGATGCCAATCAGTCTGCACGATCAAAAATAATGACACGGAATGCATATGCTTGTCTTTTGTGACGCCTGACACAAAGATCAATAGATTGTGTATTGATCCCGGAGGGGATGTTTAGTCTGTGGGCTGTTTTCAGCAGTGATGGAACTTAATGCCATCTGAGTGCGTTTACACCTGCACAGCCTCCTGAGGCCTGTTTGTGTTTCACCCCCACAGAACATGTGCACTAAGTGTGGCGTTCAAAGCGTCAGTCGCTCCAGTCCAATATGGCTGTGCAAAATCTGCAGTGAGCACAAAGAGGTGAGATGCACTGAGGCATATGAATGTTGTTTTAGAGCAATGATAATTCAGCCAAAACCTAATTCTGCTGTTCTTTCCACACAAAGAGCAGATTTTCAAACAATAAGGTCACTGTGTCCATGAATTTCAAAAAGCACCATTAAAGTAGACCATGTGTGCTAAAGTCCAAGTCTTCTGAAGTCAAATGAAGCTTTGTAACACATTTAAGTCATTTATTTATTTCTGCAACTCTGCAGCTTAAATCTCAAATTGCCTTTAGACTTGTTGTGTCAAGTTTGGTTATGTTGACGCAGTGTTATTTAAAATTTTATTGATTTACTGTTATAGTTTTTGTTAATTTTTTAATTGCGTTGCATATTTTTATATTTTATGTTTCCACTTTTAAAGTTAAAGTTTTAGTAAGTTTGTTGCGTTTTGTCATTTTTATTAGATTTAATATGTCTGTTGTATTTATGAAATTTTAATATATATTTTTTTGGCATTGGTAACTGTTTTCTTTTTTTTTCTTATTACATTTTATTTAGTAGTTTTAATTTATTTAGCTATTTTAGAACTGAAGGAAAATAAGAACCATTTCCTTGGCAACTTGCTGAAATAAAATGAGATTAATTTTTGTATATATATATTAATGTATAAATTTTGTCATCATTTACTTACCCTTCACTTGTCCCAAACCTATATTAGTTTTTCTTCTGCTGAACACAAAAGAATATTTGTAATATATTAAGATATTTTGATGAATGTGGGTAACCAAACAGTTGACAGTAGCCACTGACTTCCATAGTATTTTTTTTTTTATATTATGGAAGTCAATGGCTACCATCAAATTTTTGGTAACCAACATTCTTCAAAATATCTTCTTTTGTGTCCAAACCTGAAAGAACTTCATACAGGTTTGGAACAACTTGAGAGTGAGTAAATGATTACAAAATTATAATTTTTAATTAAATTAAAATTTAATTTCAAGTAACAGAAACTTAGTAAATCAACTCCATCGCACACCTGCAGATGATAGGTGCGTAGGATAATAGAACCAACCAAGTGGATCGTTTTAACAGACAAGCAATTCCCGCACACTATCAAAACTTGCAAGGAAGTAATATTTATTAATACCAACGTTTCGGTCACACGACCTTCATCAGGAGTATACAAATATTCAAATTCATCTCTTTTAAGATAAACACATGACCAATTAACAAAGTTCCATCTGTAAACAATTAAGCTCATTAGGAGTTCACATTGTAGACAATTACAAATTATAATAGTAACAACAAACAACAAAGATCCCACTGCAAACTAACAAAATCACCCAAAATACATACACAGCACATCATCTTCAAACAGCATCAAATTGTTACAATCGGTCGGCTAAATAGCCACTCAAACTCATTATAAATAATAGAAAACGAACCACATCATTCAAAACAATAACACCACTATAACATTACAGTGAATGGTGCTTCTTCGTTCTACCCATAGGTGATAAAGTTTGAAGGGTATAGATCCAAAACAATTCGTCTCTGTAGAAGCAATTCAATATCTCCCACCCTAGGTGGCAAAGTTATTTTCAATCCCACAAAAATACAGTAAGAGTAACATGCGTGATTCAAATTTAAAGTGTGCCGCAACTGGATAATTCATATCTTTTCTTCTGATCGAACTCTTATGTTCACTTTATTCTTTGTTTCAATTATTGATGACGTTTTTCCCCCACATCAGCCTATACCACAGGACGGATCAAATACGACATGAGTGGAAACACAAGTAATCACAGATTTGATGTTATATTTTTACCAGTTCTAGGTCAGAAAAGCAAAAAAAATGATGTTTTAAGTATTATTACACTGAGCACAATTCCCTGACGATAATTGCCCTTCTGTATAGGGACTAAATAAACTCTGAGATGCACGAGGACCCAGGCGCTCTGAAAACGAGCATGTACCAAGCTATCTTTTAAGTCCTGAAACGCGTTTATATACAATCAAGGAGGGATATCTAAAAATATCCTTCAGCTCTGAATCAGAGGACAATACATGCCGCGAGTGTTTTTAAAAATTGATTTTATCATATAAGACTTAGATTTGAATGTGTTGTAATACAAGCAAAGAATACTTTCTTGTTTTCATTGTCTTCTTTTTGAGTAACTCAGACTAGTGTCTTTTTAAAAGCTGTATTGTATCCTTCTTGACCCAATCAAGGGATGTACTCTATTCAAAAAATTATTTTTCATGATTTTCGATTTCTCAATAAAATCGGAATCAGAATGGCAAATCCTCCTCAATCTATAGAACTGACTCTTAGGAAGTCCTTTTTTTAAAAAAGTCGGATGAAAACTGGTAGCAAGTAAAAGTGTGTTACGATCAGTCTCTTTTGTAAACAAAGTTGTAATCAACTTGCCTTTGTTCTTCTGTACCCACATATCAAAATGTACTCTAGATGAATTAATTTCAGAAGTAAATTCTAAGTCGTCAACCAAGTTATTCAAATATGTTACAAATTCTCGAGCTTCATTATGATCACCCAAAAAAATACAAAATATATCGTCAATGTATCTATACCACTTGATAATCTGTGAATAGAAAGGATTATTTTCTGTATTCAATACATAACTCTCCTCAAAAAAACCCATAAATAAATTGGCATAGTTAGGGGCAAAATTCGAGCCCATTGCTGTCCCACTTATCTGAAGAAAAAAATCATTATCGAAACTAAAATAATTATATTTCAAAAGATACGAAGCCATCTCGACGATAAAGTCTGATGGTGGATTAGAATCCTCGCGTAACGAAAGATAATGTCTAAGTGCAATAAGTCCTTTTTCATGTGAAATATTAGTATATAAGCTTGTTACATCCAAAGTAAGTAATAAAGAAGAAAAATCCGGTAAATCATGCACCTCAGAAATCTTATTGATAAAATCAGTAGAATCTCGAATGTAAGATGGTAACGAATAAACAAAAGGTTTTATAAAAAAATCAACATACTGAGATAAAGAAGATAAGAGGGAATTAGTCTGTGCCACAATCGGACGACCTGGGGGGTCAATCAATCTCTTATGAATTTTAGGAAGAGTGTAAAAAACAGGTCTAATCGGATGTTGACAATACAAGAATTTAAACTCTGACTGAGATATCCAACCCTCTGTTTTAGCATTTGTTAAAAATGACAATATCTCAGATTGATAAGTCTTAGTAGGGTCACTAGGAAGTTTCTTATAAAACCTACTATTCTGTAATTGTGAAAGAATTTCCTCTTGATATTTTTTCGTATCTTGAACTACAATAGCCCCTCCTTTATCAGCAGATTTTATAATAATACTGGGATCACTTATCAATTCAGTCAATGCTTTTTGCTCATTCAATGTAAGATTATGAGAGATTTTATTACTAGAAGAGCAAATTTCCATCACCTCTTTTTCAACCAAACGACAAAAAGTATGAATAGTGTGGTTAGACACATTAGGGCAAAATTTACTTTTAGGTCTAAAGGTGTCATAGATAGACTTCGACTCTCTGATTTAGAGAAAAAATACGTAGTTTCATCTGTCGAAAACATTTGAACAAATCCACTTTTAGACCAAAACAGTTAACACCACTAGTAGGCACAAAAGATAGTCCTTTAGATAAAACCATAATTTGATCATCAGATAGTTCTTATCAAGAAATATTAGTCACCGTCTCTTTTGGTAGCTGCGAGTCCATGATCGTAAAGCTTCTTGCTGAGGCTCTTGAACCTCTTCGACATTTCTTCTTGTAATCTCCGTGAAGGAGCTCGCCCCTCAAAAGAAATTCGAAGCATGTGCACTGAATCATAATCGATGGTAAACTCACTCTCAAGTGGAATCCCACTCTGTCTATTAAAAAGGTTGGAGACATTTCTTCTTGTACAGGTGTAAACGAGCCGTAGCTCCAGATGATCCACGGACTGGTGCGTTAACCTCTCGGGTAACACTGTTTCTCATGTCAGATATAGTGGCTGGTCTACTATCCCATGGATAAACTTCATTCCGAAGGTAATCCTCTGTATCTCGTTTGTATTTCTTCAGCTTGATTTCTTTTAAGTAATCTCGGTATTTCTCTGTAGACGACTTGATCGAGGAAAGAAAGGAATCAAAGTCAATATGGGAAGTAGATTTGATCTTTTCTTCAAGTGAGACGATTTTTTTGTGGGTCTCATGAACATCAGCAGATACTTGTTCCACAATCAGAAGCATCAAGTCCATAGAACACTTGTTAAGAATCTCGCTCCATCTCTTTAAAAACAGTTTATTTTGTTTGCACAATGTTGGAGGTTTGGAAATTCTCAAACCGCGTGGGATTCTCTTGTTCCTCCAATATTCGCTCAATGTAGAACCATGCATATTTAGACGCATTTCGTTATGTGATCTCTCCAGTTGCACTTCGGTATTCATCATGTGATAAAATTAAATCCATGTTCTTCTCTGGAAAAAGGATCTTATCGTCTTCTTCGCGCATTACTTCGCCAATGTATCAGCGCAGTTGTCTGTCAAGTATTAATCTCTTGAAAAGTAGTCATGTTTCTTTTGTGCAAGCTTCAGGGTGCGTGGGATAAACTTCGCTCAATCAACAAACAGAAGAGACAGAGTCAATTAGTAAATCAGCTCCATCGCACACCTGCAGATGATAGGTGCGTAGGATAATAGAACCAACCAAGTGGATCGTTTTAACAGACAAAAACATTCCCTTTATCAAACTTGCAAGGAAGTAATATTCAGTAATACCAATACGTTTAGCCTTCGTAAGGAGTATACAAATATTCAAATTCATCTCTTTAGATAAACACATGACCAATTAACAAAGTTCCATCTGTAAACAATTAAGCTCATTAGGAGTTCACATCGTAGACAATTACAAATTATAATAGTAACAACAAACAACAAAGATCCCACTGCAAACTAACAAAATCACCCAAAATACATACACAGCACATCATCTTCAAACAGCATCAAATTGTTACACCAATCGGTCGTAAATAACCCACTCAAACTCATTATAAATAATAGAAACGACACATCATTCAAAACAATAACACCACTATAACATTACATTGAATGGTGCTTCATCGTTCATACCCATAGGTGATAAAGTTTGAAGGGTATAGATCCAAAACAATTCACGTCTCTGTAGAAGCAATTCAATATCTCCACCCCTAGGTGGCAAAGTTACTTTCTCAATCCCACAAAAATGTGCCGCAACTGGATAATTCATATCTTTTCTTCTGATCGAACTCTTATGTTCACTAATTCTTTGTTTCAATTATTGCATTGGCGTTTTTCCCACACTTAGCCTATACCACAAGGACAACGGATCAAATACATGACATGATTGGAAACACAAGTAATCACAGATTTGATGTTATATTTTTTACCAGTTCTAGGATGACAAAAAAATGATGTTTTAAAAGTATTATTACACTGAGCACAATTCCCACAACGATAATTGCCCTTCTGTATAGGACTAAATAAACTCTGAGATGCACGAGGACTAGCGCTCTGAAAACGAGCATGTACCAAGCTATCTTTTAAATTCCTGGCGCGTTTATATACAATCAAAGGAGGATATCTAAAAATATCCTTCAACTCTGAATCAGAGGACAATACATGCCAGTGTTTTTTAAAAATTGATTTTATCATATAAGACTTAGGTGAATGTGTTGTAATACAAGCAAAAGAATACTTTCTTGTTTTCATTGTCTTCTTTTTGAGTAACTCAGACCGTGTCTTTTTAAAAGCTGTATTGTATCCTTCTTCGACCCAATCCAAAGGATAACCTCTATTCAAAAAATTATTTTTCATGATTTTCGATTTCTCAATAAAATCGGAATCAGAATGGCAAATCCTCCTCAATCTATAGAACTGACTCTTAGGAAGTCCTTTTTTTAAAAAAGTCGGATGAAAACTGGTAGCAAGTAAAAGTGTGTTACGATCAGTCTCTTTTGTAAACAAAGTTGTAATCAGAAACTTAAAAAACACTTTTTTTTTTTTAGTTTGTTTTATTTAAAGATAATAATGCTGGTGTGTCGTAACCAAAAGTGGTGCACTGTTTTGAATCAAAAATCCAAATATCTGTTTGGAACAGAATTTGATTTAATGACAGAATTTCCTGTTTGGGTGAATTATTCCTTAAATGTGATAGAGGTAAATAACTGTATTGTGAATCCCTCACGTTAAAACTTTTGTTTTGCAGAGGTTTATATTCAGAAAATGGTGTGCTTTCAAAAAGTTCTTGTTAATGTAAATCTGCACGCACTTGGCATTGATGAGATCATTTGTTTTGAGGGCTGAGCAGTCGTTGCAATGCTTATTCAGCGATGTGCATATCTGATAAAACAAATCCATTTCTAAAACAATTTTAAATCAACTCCTAAAAAATGCTCTATAAATAATATTCCACTGGCTGCACAGAATAATTATTCTGTGTGTAACTCAGAGATATAAATAGACAGGATAGTTCAGCACCTCTAACTTTCAAAGACACTTTGACTGTGATAAGATGATTCATCCTTTTGACGATGTAAGTCACGGTTAGTTTCCTTGTCAGATGGGGTCAGTACCAGCAGGAGATGTGACTCTCTTTAATGCAACAAGATCATGAAGCCCGAATCCCATTTGCGTTTAATCCATTGAGTCGCTGACATTTTACTTCATAACACCAGGGCAGAAGTGAGTTCCTGCATTTTCATATTCCAGCCATTCCAGCTCCCAGCTGATGCTTGTTTGGATGGTAATTGGCTGAGATGAGATTCACAGGTGCTGTAAAAGAAAACATAGAAACTTATGTAATGCAGCATTGTTTTTTCAATTACGTAGGTAGCATAAACAATCCATCCTATTTTTCCTAGTCTATGAATTCTAACTTATGTTGTTGCATATATTTTATCTCCTAAGATTCAATTGGGTTTGAGCATTTCTTTGTAACTTTAAAGTGTATCAAATTACTTGGAGCTTGCAAAGTGGAATAGCAAAAAAGGAGAACCAAATCTGCAAAAAGGCTGATTCTTAAATGAAATTTACATTTCCGCCTTTGGCTGTAGTCTGTTTTAGGCCAAAATTAGTTTAGCAGACTCTTACAGTTCACTCACACAAGCAAGAGTTTGCTAAACTGAGCACAGATGTATGTTATTAGTGGTGAATTAGAATAAATCAGTGCGCTAAAACTACATCGAAGTTGCCAAATGATCATTTATTCTTTCCCAAAGATGCTGAAGCGGTCTGGTGCCTGGTTTTTCAAAGGTTTACCACAACAGATTTTACCCGCTCCTTTACCAATCTCTAATAATAGAGAGCTCAGAACCACCAGTGCACCAACTTCAACCAATCCACCAACCAATCAAGAGTCTTCAGTATCTTCACGGCAAAAAAATGGAGGTAAGCTCTACAGTTTCAGTATTGCATTGCATTGGAAAAATTCCTAATTACAAATTCTCTGTACCATGCAGTTTTTTAATGTATTTGCACTAGGCATGGGTAATTTATTGTAATGTTTTCATAATTCATGGTTCAAAGAAACTGCTATATTTCCATGCAGAGAGCATGCAGGTCACCGGCAGAGAGCAGCAGATATCTGGTAAGTGTCCTGCATTTCAATAACACTTAATATCGCTAGGAGGAAATGAGGCTTACGATTGCGGTATCATTTTCCCATTTTCTGCCGTGCTCAGCAGAAACGATGCCCCCTAAACGGGACGAGCATTCTGTCATATCCCAAAGAGCCCTAGAAGAAGACAGAGGTAGACAGTCTATGAGCAGGAGCACAATTCCCTCCAACGCCACTGTGGAAGGACAAACGTACTCAGCTGTGGTGAATAGAGAAGTACCGGTGATGAGCTCCAAACCTCCAGCGTCGACCTTTTCCACGACTCCCATACAAAAAGGTGAGAGAATTCATGTAATATTCCCATAGCATAAGCAGTAATGATTCAGGAATGGGAATATTATTAAAGTGTATGTGTCCTTCAATTGCACTGTGGTTCAGGGGCCTTGTTAACCAAACGCACATATGATCGGATTTGATCCTAAATTCCTTGGATTTCATTCTATGTCAGAAGCAAATCGGTATTTATAAAGGCAATAACTAAAACTACGGTCTCACTTTATATTAGGTGGCCTTAACTACTATGTACTTAAATTTAAATTAATCATCTGATGCAACGCACTTATTGTGTACATACCTGTACTTCTATTTTTAAACATACCTATATGTAATTACATCTGTAATTACATTTATAATTACACTGTTGACCCATCCCTTACACCTTAACCCACACTTAAACCTACCCATACCTCTTAACCTGTCCCTAACCTTACCTGTATCCCACCGCAAAAGTGTTTTGCAATACAGTATGAACACAATAAGTACATTGTACTTATTTTTTGATATTAGTACATAGTAGTTAAGGCCACCTAATATAAAGTGTGACCAAAACTACTTTTGGTTACAAGTTACAACACATCAGGGTTATTATTCTTAAATAAAACAAAATCTAAAAATTAAATGAAAAAAAAAGTTACTTGAAATAAATGGAATAGTTTATGCAAAAAAAGAAAGAAAATTCTGTCATATTATGAAAAAAAAACCATGGAAATCAATACCATCAACTGTGGTTACCAACATTCTTCAAAATATATATTAAATAATATATATTGTGTTCAGCAGAAATGGAAACTCATACAGGTTTGGAATAGTTGAGGGCGAGAAAATGACAACATTTTAATTTTTGGCCAAATTATTTATGTTTGGCATATTATTTTAAGTGCAAATAAACAACTGCTTGGTGATAAATAATCATGTCATTGAAATTAATGCAGTATTAATAAAATATGATTTTCTTGGAAAGAAAAAAAATTATACCAAATTAAATATATGCATATAAAACACGCACATGCACACACAACTTTGTCTCCTTAAAATGTGAAGATAAATAGACAATCACAATATGCATTGTTAAATGTGCAAATGAGCAACTGCTTTGCAATGTGTCACTGAAATTAATTCATTAGGTGGAGTTGATGTGCTTGTTCACTTTGCGTTTACATTTAAGATGGACTGTGATTTGTAAAGGAACTTTTTTTGTGTGCACACTTCAGAAAGTGACTTACATTCACATTTAGGATCATTCTGTGGACATCTTTTTAAACAGGGCCCCTGCGCTGGTAAACAAAATGTTGTAGGTTTAAATCCCACAAGGTTTTGATTTGTCGCCATTGTGCCCTTGATGAAGATGCTTAACCTCAGATTGCTCTAGTGGGATTGAACCTATAATAAGCGCACTGCAGATTGCTTCGATTAAAAGCATCAGCTAAATGACTTCTTACAGTTGGTTGATGCATCTGGAGTTATCGATCTGGATGCTTAACCCAGTGGTTACTGTGTTTCCTTTCTTAATTTTGCTTCACCGATAAGTGCATGTCTCTTGGTACGAATTCCAGATCCTATGAGTCGACCACAGGCCAGGGCACCACCTGCTATGCAGACCGACGCACGTTTGCCAGCTGCCAACAGCGTTCCCGCTTCACGCCAGCCACCACCCCCCACCGCAGAGGATGAAGAGGACGCCAACAGCTATGACTCTGACGATGCCAGTAAGATGCTAATTTGCACTGACATATGGACATGTTTGTACCCCATGGGAACCACACAGAACAAAATGGTTTACCGTGCAAGTCTTGCATCACAGATTGCGTAAAATCAGCAGACGTGCGCTTGAGACGGCATTGAAGTGAGACTGTTATTCTTTGGTGTCAGCTTTTTTCATGACTTTCACACGATGTTGTCCACTTTCCAGCCACTCTGGGCATGTTGGAGTTCAGTCTGCTCTACGAGGAAGAGAAAAACGAACTGCACTGCAATATAATCAAAGCAAAGGTATTGTCTTTCTTCCCTAGAACAGGCAGTTTCGATGCAATCTATTTCTGCACTGGAAAAACGTTTCTGAAGGATCATGTAGAACCGCTAACCATGCAATTTTTCCATCTTTGGTGAAGGGTCTCAAGCCCATGGACTCCAATGGCTTGGCTGATCCTTATGTGAAATTGCACTTGCTTCCAGGAGCCAGTAAGGTAGTGATCTTTAAAAGAAATCCTGCTAATGGTAACAACAGCTGTACAAGTTGTTGTAGAAATAGTCACAGAACGTGATGAATGCATGATATTTTGTTGATCTCTCAGTCTAACAAGCTAAGAACAAAGACGATTCGTACCACCTTGAACCCCATGTGGAACGAGACCCTTGTTTATCATGGCATCACTAATGAAGACATGCAGAAAAAGACACTCAGGTAAAACAAGCTTTACTGTATTTAATGCACTGTAGCTTTCAGAGGTAAATGTGAATGGGCAACATAACGCTAATTGTTTACAATTCTCCTTCCTCAGTCATTTGCATGATGGAATGAGATTTTCTTCCATTGCATTTGCAACTTATAGATTCTTGGAAAGCCTCACTGATGTGTTTCGGTTAGAATAGTTTGCAGTGGACTTAATTAAAGCCGTGACATTTCCCAGAGTGGAAAGGGTCAGCATCCGCATTGTTCCCTGGCAGGCTTTCTGTCAGTGATGAGGACAAGTTCGGCCATAATGAGTTTATCGGCGAGACGCGGGTGGTCTTGAAAAAACTGAAGCTGAATCAGAAGAAGACCTTCAATGTGTGTCTTGAGAGAGTGATTCCGGTAAGATGAAGGGGACAGTAAACTGTTTTGTAGAAAGTTTACTGTAATGGGGTCATTCATACAGTTGAGGGTAAATTCTAAGCAGGTTTGTTGAGAATCTGTTTAAAATGTAATTTATTTTTTAGTCTTATAGTGAGAAAATGTAGTATAACCTAATAATCCTAATCAAATATTTTACATTTGGTATAGGAAATTTGTCCTGTTGACAATTTATCAGTGCAACGTGTGTTTTAATGCTTCAATGCTTTAAGCTCAAGAAGCCCATGAGTCTGTTTATTCACCAATAGATCCTCTTCAGTGAATGGGTGCCATCGGAATGAGAGTCCAAATAGCTGATAAAAACATCACAATAATCTACATGTAATCCACACCACTCCAGTCTTCAAAACGTTGCTTCTGGCTAAACTATAGAGTATAGAGTCCTCTATCCATAATATTGCTTGCTTCAAAGAAAAAGTTGTCTCGTCTTAATCAGGAGAGAAATATGCCACAGATTAAGCACCATTTACAAGTCTAAAACAGTTCTGAAATAAATATGTTGGTGGATTTTAAAGTGAGAGGACAACAGGGGATGGACTTTTTCACTGGAGGAAGCATTATTATGGATTATGCACTCATATTTTGGCAAGAAGCGACAATTTGAAGTTAAAACGTTGTAATGATGGATTTGATTCATATAAACATGACAATAATTGATGGTCTGCTGCAGTGGTGTGGATTACCTGTGGATTATTGTGATGTTTTTATAAGCTGTTTGGACTCTCATTCTGACGGCACCCATTCACTGCAGAGGATCCAATGGTGAGTTATGTCAAAGAGAACAAGTAAATGTATATACTAATATTTAAAATGGCTAATTTACAAATATGTTACCTTTATTTCAATATGAAGTTGAAAACATGGGAATTTGTTTGTCAAGTGCTTAAAAAAAATTGTTTAATAATTATTTTTAGATTAGATACTAATCATTATGAATTTGTGTTAATGTGTTAATAAACATCTATGCATGGAAAACCATGTGGCATGAAAGATGATGTCAAATATGCAGTGTTGTTTCATGGGGACATAAAATCCACCAAACTGTAGGAATGACCCAGTTTGACTTTGCAGTGTAGTAAACAGACTATGTTTAACACCTGGTACGCAGGTGAGACGTACTGCTGGCGCAGGTGCATCTCGTGGCATGGCGCTCTATGAGGAGGAGGTAACTGCATCATACATTTTTAGAATTAAATATGAAATTAAATACTTACAACACTGAAGTATTCCCAAGAAAGCATAATACCTGGTAGCTGTTGAGTCAGGCATTTAACCTCCGTTTCTCCTTGTTGAACATCATCTGTACACCTGTGTGCATTATACAAGTCACTTTGGTTAAATGGTTCAGCTAATGATTGATCTGTTAATTAGTGAGATATATGGGTTTACTCATCTTGTGTGTGGCTTTTTTTCAGTTGAAGGACAATGAAGAGGCAGAGGAGAGGGGACGTATCCTGATTTCTCTCACCTACAACAGCCAGCAGAGTCGTCTGATTGTGGGTGTAGTTCGATGTGTTCATCTGGCAGCAATGGACTCGAATGGCTATTCTGACCCCTTTGTAAAGATGCAAGTATACAACAGTCTAATAAAAAGCACCAAAAAGCACTTCTCAAAGTGTAATTCAAATGTTCTCTGGAAGAAGAATCATTCGCGTGGTGAAATTGCTTTGTGACAGTCATTAGGCTTATTTAACATGCTGTGTGCTTTTGTGTCTCTGAATTTTCATGCTGTTTTGCAGTTACTTGAAGCCCGACATGGGAAAGAAAGCGAAGTATAAAACTCTGATCAAGAAGAAGACCCTTAACCCTGAGTTTAATGAGGTACTCTTTCTTTCCGTCTCTGGCGATATGACCTGCAGTGAGCGTCTTGACACGCTCGACACTGACGTGACACCATGACAGTGCTTTAATACGCTCTGACACTATAATGAAAGGAAGTTTTTTTGGCATATATCTTCTGAAATGGACCTGTCATGGTTTTTTTTTTGTGATTTCAGGAGTTCAGCTATGAAATAAAGCATGCTGAACTGGCAAAGAAGACTTTGGATGTCTCTGTCTGGGATTATGACATGGGAAAATCTAATGATTTCATAGGTGATAAATATATATACATGACAAAAAAGTGTCAATTTAAAAGGATAGTTCACCCAAAAATGAAAATTTGCTAGAATTTACTCGCCCATTAAAGATGTAAAATAGACTGTTTCTTCATCAGAACAGATTTGGAGAAATGTAGCATTCCATCACTTGCTCACCATTGGATCCACTGCAGTGAATGGGTGCCGTCAGAATGAGAGTCCAAACAGCTGATAAAAACATCACAATAATCCACACCACTCCAGTCCATCAATTAATATCTTGAGAAGACAAAAGCTTCATGTTTGTAAGAAACTAATCCATCATCAAGATGTTTTTAACTTCAAATTTGTGCTTCTGGCCAAAATATGAGTGCTCTATCCAGTCGTCTTGTCTGAATCGGGAAAGAAATATGCACACATCAAGCACCATTTACAAGCCAATACAGTCCAAAACAGCTCTAAACAAATGTGTGGGTGGAGTTTGATGTGAAAGGACAAAATGGAGTTTTTCACTGGAGGAAGTGTTATTATGGATTAAGTGCATTTTGACTAGAAGTGACAATTTGTAATGATAGATTTGTTTCTCACAAACATGCAGCTTTTCACTTAACAAGATGTTAATTGATAGACTGGAGTTGTGTGGATTACTTGTGGATTATTGTGATGTTTTTATCAGCTGTTTGGACTCTCATTCTGACGGCACCCATTCACTGCAGAGGATCCATTGCTGAGCAAGTGATGTAATGCTCAATTTCTCCAAATCTGTTCAGATGAAGAAACTAAGGGTGAATACATTTTCAGCAAATTTTCATTTTTAGGTGAACTATTCATTTAAGATTTTCACGTGTCTTTTTCACACAGGTGGATGCCAGCTTGGTATTACAGCTAAAGGCGAATGTCTGAAGCACTGGTATGAATGTCTCAAGAACAAGGACAAGAAGATCAAACAGTGGCATGTTCTGTTGAATCAAAACAATGTTGAGGCAGATGACTGAGGTGTTGTATCTCCAAAGATGACAGTATACGGTTCCATCTTCCAAAAAAGTAATCTCGCTTACAAGCTCAAACTGCTGATAATGTTTTCTTTTCATTCAGAAAAAAAAGCCTTTGTCTTTGCCTCTCCTGAAACCCTGTGATGAGCTATAGTGGTCCAACCGAGAAAAACCTAGAAAACCCAGTTACCTTGTTTTTGGTGGGAAAAAGACAGTGTATGATATTTTTTCACTCAGTAAATGCCTTAAAGAACAAAACCTCATGAATACAGATGTGACGCAAATATATTAGTCATTAAACCCTGCAACCAAATATACTCACGGGCACTGGGAAAAATGGACTTTACTCATGTAAAACCAGTTCTTTAAGTAAAATAGCATGTGAAATGCTATTGTACACACCATTGTTTGGCATTAGAAATATACACTGTCCTTGCATATGTCTACTATTAATTTATGTTTGTTTCAATCAGTATGTCACAGATGAGAAAACAAATGTGTGTAAAACAATTTGTGAATATAAAGTTAAAGTATTAGTTATATCCAGTAAATGACAGGTTGTTGAAGTTCAATATTGCATCAACTACATATGGAAATGTCCTGTTGTTATGTGCATGGAATTCATGGACGTGTTCCCTAATTATACGTTATTATCATTAAGTCTGAATTTATTTCTGTAACATGTTTACATGTGTTGTTAATACCTAATAAAGTGTTCTCAGCTATTGCCTATGAATCAGTGACGTGAACTGCTTATGTATTTTTCTAGAGCCTTCTGGAAACTGGAACAAAGGTTGTCAAGTGAACTCTATACGTCTCTGGTTTGAGGTGTCATGCGAAGGCTGGCTTTTTGGTGTTGTGTCTGATGTTAGTATACTATCTTTCAAGGTCATGTTCTTTAAAATCATTCCCAAAGCTTTGACCTTCGAACGGTGACGAGGAATTAGACTCCCCTGGGTCTTTCATCTATCGCCATCATGTTTACTTACATCATTATGTAAGAGATTAACCCAATGTTCCCTTCAAGTTGACGACACTGCTTTGCTTTTTTCTGATTAGACCTAAATGTTTGTATTTTCGTTTAGCTATTTCATTTAGAAAAGTATGTTGAAATCATAGTGGCACCAAAATGAATCGCAAATATTTTGACTAATTTCAAACTTAGATTACTGATTTCATTGCCGTGAAGTCAATGGGGTTTTTAATAGGGTATTTGGTTAAATGCCTTAAATAAGATCTGTGGTCTTGAACACAAGCTTGAGATATGTTCATGTTTTATTCCAAGCTTTTGCTAGTCATGAGAAAGGCTGTTGCTAACAAGTGTCTAAATGGGACTACAGAGGTTTTCAGGACATTAAACGTCTACAAGCCAAACAGGTAAACTCATCTACTCACTAGTCTGCTTTTATACATGTAATCACGTTCTTGCAAACTTTCAGGAAAAATTTAATTTAAATGAAGACAGAGTTATCGGAAGCTTTCATAGCCCGTCCAGCTTTCTACTTCTCGTAACTGTATTTATGCTTCAAAAATCATAGAAGTTATATTACAATTCTGAAGACTATCATGTTGACAAACGCTTGTAAGAATCATAAACTTTTGTTCATTACAGAGCTTATTTTGTGCAATAATACAAAAGCCGATGGAAAAAATCCTATTAGAAATAGCCAACAGGTACTTTTTTATGACAAAGAAAACAAAGTTTCCTGTAAATAGGTTGGTTTACCCGCACATGTAAACATTGACAGTCGATCACACTTTCAAAACATTATTCTGTTTGTTTAAACCTCTTGGGTGTTTGATACGGCAACAGTGACTCAGTGGTGTAAGTTTGGAGGTGGAGCTATCTGTGGCAGTGTTTGGGAAACCTGTTGGAAAACATTATTTTTTAAATTCTTATTGAGGGCGCTAATGGTGCAGAAATAACACGCATCACTTTCAATAACATAAAAATATCCTCACTCAACATATTATGCGAACTCATTTCTCATATTCAGAATCGGTGTATTTCGCATGTGTCTTTCTTAAGGCTGTTTCGAATGAATATCCATTACCCTGCACTGAAAAAAAGAAAAAGCACATAAAAAAAAGATTCCAGCTCACCGGGGTATTGACTGTAATGGCGTAATTGCAATTATTCCAAATTGAGCTAACAGCCAGTGTAAGTATTCCTCTGAGAGCATTCTACCTTTTAGTAAAGTAATTGCTGAAAGAAAACATTTTTAACTTCTCATTTGATAGCAATCTTGCAATTTTCTTCAGTTTCCTCGAGCTTGTGTTTTTCCTCACTTGACGGATGTTAGAATTACTTTTACCGGTGGAAGTACCACCAATAAAAGTGCTGTAATGGTTAACTGATTAGGACCGCATCCAATGGTGACAGGTCAGAAACTTTGTGCGAATCAGGCGAGCTCTGCGCCAATCAGCGCGGGTGGACACGTACAACAAACTCATGTGACCTTTGCATCCTCATGTAAACACTGCAGCCTCCTGCAGCAATGTAAATGAGTTAAAAATTAATACTCGCCAAGATGGGAATAAAAATTGGCATATAAATTGACCAGTTGGCTGGTAACTTTGTTAGGAACTGAAAGACAATACATGATTTAAAATGCGATATTAATCTGAAGCTCACTGACATGAGCGATTCAAATTGACACACAGACCATCTACTGAAGAGAAACTTTTGTGCTTTCCAACATTTATCAAAGTGGAAAATCTGATATCAAATTTATATAGCATGGCTGAAGCAACTATTACAACTCTATAACATGTGAAATATTCTGGACATTAAGTCAGCAGAATGAAAAAATGAGGAACCAAAACAATTTTTTTCTTTACGATTTTGTGACAGCTGCAGTTTCACCGAGAGAAAGGAATTGCCTGTAAGGAATATGTTAGAAAAATCTAACTAAGTAATTATTTTAGTGAATTGTTTTGCATAAATAAATAAATGCAAAATATGGTTTGTGGCTAGTAATAAATATTTAAGACTGGTAAAAAAAAATTCAATTAATGTGCAGACAGCATGCTAAATAAATAAGCACTTAATGATTTTTAATAAAACTTTAATATATTAATGTACAGAATACAAATTCTGACCTAATTTAACCTGAACACATAAATGTAATACTTTTGGACTGCATGTTTCTTTCTCCTCCCACGTGGAGTTTGAATCTTTTTGTCACGTTGTAAAGAATCATTTCATCATGAGTAATAAGATATTAAATGTTTACTGCTGAGGGCATTGTTGACGCTAATAAAAAATGATAGTGATCAGTCAGAGAGATAATTATATTCATGTGAACCCAGGAAACAGGCAGGGTTTACGATCTGATTGACATCTTTTATGCACATGTGTGTGCAGACATCTGTGCTTCCAAGTCTGTATTTACCAAAGACACACCCCCTTGTGTCATCCCACCCCGTCTGTTCTGATGTGGCCACGAGCCACGATACAAGGAAGATCCCACATACGGATCGGAGTATAAATAAGGAGGGGTTGAGGCACGTCTTTGCCAGAGATGAGGGGTTAAAAACCCAGTCACCCTGCAGTACCTCTGGCTATTCATTCATTCATTCATTCTAAAAAATACACAGAATTGCTGTACAATTATTCATTTTGCCATAAAAATGCAAAGCAAACACCTTTTACAGGCAGTTTTGTACCTTTTCGTGCTGTTTCATGCTTGTCTCAGTGCTGACAGTTCTGACACGTTCTGTATTTGGACTAGATCCACTTCAGGTGGTCAAACACAGTATGCATTTCTCCGAAGGACTCAGACGTCTCTTCTCTTGTATGACAGCATCTGGAACAAAAACAACAGCCTTTTTAGCTGCATAACAAGTGATGAGCAATCTGTGATTGAGAGCTACCTGTCCAGGTGCTGGGAGGACAGTTCTTTCTCAAAGAACCTTGATGAACGCTTCGACATCAGTGAGCTGATTGAACCTCACGGCGCCTGTGAGGCTGCAGGCATTACGGAGGAATTTACAGCATCTGTACGGAGGGCCAGAGACCTGAGAAGCGTTGAACCTGATGGATTGGAGCACCAGGACAGTGGAGGAAGTTCCAGACAGATGCTGCACCGCTCAAAGCGAGCATGGATGATTCCAGGGACTATGTGGTGTGGCTCAGGAAATAAGGCCATGTCCTTTGCTGACCTGGGTAAGTTGGATTATATCAGTCAATTTATATATTATTCAATTATTTTTTTTATTATTTGTAATTTATATATATATATATATATATATATATATATATAATTTAAATTATTTTTAATAATAATAATGTATCTTTTTTAATATTTTTATATTGAAATAATTTAATATATATATATAAACTTAAAATGATAAATTATATTTTTTCTAATAAAAATTGGTCTTAGATGACAGAGATAAAGATAGTTGCACATGTAACGTAAACTGCACTTTTAAATTAAACTGGTTAATGTAAATAAACTACTGAATCAAAAAAAAAAATCTTTACCTGTTTTCTTGTCTTCTGTAGGTGTCTTTGAAGATACGGATAAATGCTGCAGAGAACACGACCACTGTAAAGACACCATTGCCTCTTTTTCATATGACCACGGTGTCTTCAACACGAACATCTTCACTTTATCACACTGTGACTGTGAACAGGTATGTCCTGCTTTATTCATTAGAGCGGGAAATGTGAGCATCTCTTTCCTGTTGAGACTACCAGCACTGAACATTCATTCCATAGTGTTCTGCTGAGTAACATGAGACATGTCCAACATAACCAGAGGGTTATTTCACTGAGCGAGCGTCTCGGATTACCGTATCTTATGACATTGTAATCAGGTCTTGTGATATCAATTCAGGTTCCGCCGCTGTCTCCTGGGTGTTAATAATACCATGTCCAACCTTGTGGGCTACGGATACTTCAACGTGCTAAAGATGCGCTGCTTTGAGTTCTCTGAGCGGATGCAGTGTGCCAAGAGAACGTGGTGGGGAACGTATGTATTCGGTTTCATTTGACTCAACTCTTTTCTGTTGCGAAACATTCTCACTTTTCATAAAATAAAAGCAATGATGAAGTTAAAACAAGACCTTTAACACTCAAAATTATTTTAACCAAAAACCTGGCATGTTAGAGTGATTTCTACACTACTGTTCAAAAGTTTGAAGTCAAATCTTTTTAATGTTCTTGAAAAAGTTCTCTTATGCTCACCAAGGCTGCATTTATTTCATCAAAAATGCAGGAAAATATTGTTAAATATCATTACAATTTAAAATAACTCTTTTCTATTTAAATACATACAAAATATAATTTATTCTTGTGATGCAAAGCTGAATTTTCAGCATCATTACTTCAATCTTCAGTGTCACATGATCCTTCAGAAATCATTCTAATATGCTGGTTTGCTGCTCAAGAAACATTTCTGATTATTGTCAATGTTCAAACCAGTTGTGCTGCCGAATATTTTTGTGGAAACTGTGACATACTATATTTTATTCCAGGATTTACTGATGAATAGAACGTCCAAAAGAACAGTATTTATTCAAAATGGAATCTTTTGTAACATTATAAATAATTTTACTGTCACTTTTAATCACTGTAATGCATCCTTTCTGAATAAAAGTATTAATTTCTTTAAAAAATGGATGGATGTGTGCACACACCTCAAAAAAAAAAAAAAAGTAAAAAAAAAAGCAAAACAATATTTAATTTTATT
Source organism: Tor tambroides (assembly GCA_021397915.2). Lineage (NCBI taxonomy): Eukaryota > Metazoa > Chordata > Actinopteri > Cypriniformes > Cyprinidae > Tor > Tor tambroides. The sequence goes on along the minus strand of JAFVLL020024344.1, from coordinate 147,632 downwards.
TTATACAGGTTTTTACATTTCAATTTTAGGTTAAAATGCAAAAGGTTTAAAACCTTTCAATGTCAGACACAAAACAAGCAAAAGCCTGGTTGAACTTTCTCTCTGAAAACTTGGCACTTTAGTGTGATTTGTACATACTGTAATCTCTGAGCACATAATGTTGTGCACACAGTTACAGAACCTTGTTTTTCTCATTGGCAGGTGTGCAATTTATGAACTTGCTCAATACGCTGTGGTGAAAGATGCAGCAAACTACACCGACACACTCCCAGAACAAGACATGGAGACGCTGGAAACGAGTTTTCACCAAGCGATCACTCTGGGACAAAACCAGGTCACCAAAAACACCGAAGAATCACTTACTATACAAGATTCCAGGAGCGGCCGTGAAGAACCAAGTCCAGTTTCGACATCACCAGGGCCATCTGTTACAACACTGCAGTCCCGGAAATCTGAAGCTTCCGTACTTCCAACAGACGCACCAAAGATAACAGACAGGCCACAAAAAGGTGAAGTAAATATTACTCATATCAGATCTGTTGTAAATTGACCAAATTGGGAATCTTGTAAAAGATTCTTTTTTTTTTTGGTTTCATAGGCAAGTTTGAGATGTGTGACCTCTACAGAGACCTGGATTCATGCCATCTACAGATCCCTGCTTTACAGGAGAAATTCGGTCTACGAAACCCTGGCATGAGAACCCTTTACCACTGTAACTGTACTGCCAGGTGAATACACATTCAATACAGTATATCCACACAATGATACCAACGCCATCTCTCTACTAGGGATGCGCAAATATTTCACTCAAAAATTAAAATTCACTAAAATTTGCTCACCTTCGGGCCATCCCAGATGAGTAGATGAGTTTGTTTCTTCATCAGATTTGAAGAAATTTAGCATTACGTCACTTGCTCACCAATGGATCCTCTGCAGTGAATGGGTGCCGTCAGAAAGAGTCCAAACAGCTGATGAAAACATCACAATAATCCACAAGTAATCCACACCACTCCAGTCCATCTTTGTGAAGCGAAAAGATGCATGTTTGTAAGAGACAAATCCACCATTAAGACATTTTTAACGTCAAATGAGTCTTTTATCCATAACATTGCTTTCTCCAGTGGAAAAAAGTCATCTGATCTGAATCAGGAGAGAAATATGAACAGATCAAGGACTGTTTACAAACAAAAACAGTCCAAAACAATTCTAAACAAATATGTTGGTGGATTTTGATGTGAGAGAACAACAGTGAGAAAGTGGATTATGGACTCATATTTTGGCCAGAAGCAATGGTTTAAAGCTAAAAATTATTCATGATAGGTTTGTTTATTACAAACATGCAACTAATGGACTGGAGACGTTAAGATTATTTGTGGATTACTGTGATGTTTTTATCAGCTGTTTGCCGTCTCATTCTGACGGCACCCATTCACTTCAGAGGATCCATTGGTGAGTAAGTGATGGAATGTTACATTTCTCCAAATCTGTTCCAATGAAGAAACACCATCGTGGATGGATGGTTTTGGGTTAATTTAAGTAGGATTTTTCTCTACTATCTACTGATACATATTGCTTTCTCAGGCTGCTACAAAAGATCTTGTCCAAAGAACTGGATGAAACCGACCCTGTGCATTCGCTTTTGATGGATTTCGTTTCACAATCCTGCTTCACCCTGCCACAGTCTGAGAACTGCCTCAATGGAAAAAGGTTGGTATAGACATTATGATTAAATATCTGGGGTGGTAACTCAAAAGTTGGCTGATTCAGATTAATTGTCCCTAAATTTGTGGTACAATGTGCTGTGAATGAGAATGTATTTACTAAACAAAGAATAATGTAATGCAAACAATAATTTAAAGAATGGACAGTTAATCAAATTGCTTCTGAGGAGTAAACCATGAAACAAAAAACAATCTTTGTGGTGTCTCTTCTATTTAGTTGCTCAACTCATCCACCAGAAGCACAGCTCATCCAACACTGGAGGAAAGACATGACAGGAGGGCGACATCTAGTGGACTTCAAACGCAAACTCAAGAGGATGAACCCTAAACGCTCCAAGAGGAAAGACTCTCCAGTCAGATTATATAAGAAATGCATCAGGATGCACACTAAACTGCAGAGACCTCGAGTTTCTGAACGGAAACGCTCATAAAGTCCGTTTCAACTCAACAAAGCAGCAAAAAACTTGCAATGGGAAAACAATAGCAATACATGCTCTTATGAAACAGCTTATGTAGCCTACATTAAGAGTCAATGGGGGAAACGGGTTTTTTTTCTTTAACTCACAAGTCACCTGACACAAATTCAAATTCAGCAATTTTTTGGTATAAGAAATCTGTGGTGAAATATTATTGTGAACATATTTTTATTGAGAAAGGGTTACATTTAGCCTAATATAATAGGTCAGAGTGTTACATTTACCTCATTACGGGGTATGGTAGGCCTACAAATAGTTTTAGCTGCAAGAAATAATATGCATTTAAAGCCAACTTCTAAGTGCCATATATACTGTTATTAGTTGAAATTGATATTCAGCCACATATTTCAATGAAATAATGCATCGTAAACATTCAAAAGTCATTTACTTTCATAGCTATTTTTACAATTGCCCCCACCCTCACAGCCATGATAATCTTTCAATCTTTTTGACTCTTTCATTCATGTCAAACTTTACCCCACAGTCTAGAGATAAACTAGATATACGTTTAAATTCAAAGGCATGTAAACTTTATACAACAGTATTTGACATCCCCAAATCATTTTCACTCACGATTCGTAACTACATATATATATATATATATATACAGTAAGTGCTGTTATGGATTCTGGGGCCCCTGAACAGCATATTTCACTTGATTTCCGGGGTATTTGGGGAGCAGGAGTGGCGGTAATCCTATAGAGCTCCTGAACGACCCGGCCTGTCTTTCTCCCTTTTCCAAATCAGATTATACTGTTTCAGTTCAGTTTTGATGTAATGGCAAGTACTTGTTTCGTTTTTTTATTAATAATTTTAGAAAAATGTTTGAGCATTTTTTGTTCAAATAAGTCTCTTTTTCTTCTTAAAGTAACGTACTTCAAGCGCCAGCCGGCAGACCGGGCATATTGACTACAACCACGTTTGATCAATTTAGCCTTCTCAAATCATCAGGACTTGCCTAAAATAAAATCTAAATATACTAAAACAGTTCAAGCATATAACAATGTTTAAACGTTAAACCTAGATAAATGTGCGCTGCATCCAGTAGTTTGTTAAGTCGCAGGACATGGAGGCACCAGCTCAATCAATTGCAGTTTTTTCAATGGAAACAAAAGTAAGAATAATCTATCATTCGGAACTGTAAAGGGTCTACATTTATTTGTGTGCACTCACAATATCAACAAAACATTTTATAAAATATATAAAATAATTTTATAAAATAAAGAAAACCATGATGCGCTTTCGCTGGCCTCTGTTTGAACAGGAGCGCCGTCAGCAAATGAATCGGAAAGTCAGCTGCATCACGCTCTACAGACATGATAAATATATCTATAGAAAGCTTTGAATTACTTCTCAACTAAATAAATCAAATCGGAAACAAAACTCTTTCATTATAGTCCGTGAAGATGCATTTCTTCTAAAGGCGCGCCTTCACTGAGGAGACGGCGTATCAGGATCGGCCATCTTCATCTTGGCGTATAATTGACATAGAAAACACCTTTATTAGTAAATTAAAATATCCTCACTATTTCCCGGACATTCATGGTAATTACTTTTACAAGCTTTGCAGTGCTTTCCAGTCTATTGCGTGTATTTGAAGCAGAACTTTCAGCTGGGCGGGCGGACATGCTGCTGCGGGACACTAAACACCTTTGAGCGTCCTCAGTCGCGCACGGTCTCGTGTTGTTTCACCAGCGTTAAATTTTTTCACTACCAAATGATGGATGTCTAAAATATATAAATATGAGAAGCCCAAAACAGGTTCCGAGGCTCACCCAAGGCCTGAACCATGATGTGAAAATTACGTTTTCCAGCCCTAGGGGCGTAAATAGCCTGCAACATGCCCAATGGAGCCGGGGCTGAGCGCAGTGGGCTCCAGTGCGCCTCCCGGTAGAAATCATGCTCTCTTCGGGGCTCCTCTCTGCCGCGGGCCCTTAGAATCGTCCTAACTTTTCCCCCCCTTACGGCGCCCCTGTATATATATATATATATATATATATATATATATATTTCTCCTGAGGTGCAATTCCCGCTTCTTCTCCTCAGGTAAAACGGGATGCAATTGCGCATGCGCTGAAAATGTAAGTACTCCTAAGTACCGACTTTGTTACGATATGTTTTGGTCTCTACTACCTAATGTTGCACTATATCTGAATTGATGTAACAAGCGAGTGTTGTAAATGTATGTAAAATTGTAAATAAAATGTAAATTAATTTTAATAAATATATTTTTATATGAGTCTGACTTTGATCATGTTCAGGTCGAGAGGCCAGGCTACACTAAAGTTCTACTAGCTCATTTTTTTTTATTTGTTTGTTTGTTTTTAAATGGTGAAACGTGGTAAATTATATTGGTACATTTATGTTAATCAGTCAGAACCACTGTACACTACTACTAAAATGTACGCTACTGTCAAATCATCACTTGCGGTAAGGCCAAGTATTTTTGTAAAGGAAAAATACACATTTTTAATAATAATAATAATAATAGGCTAATTATTATTATTATTATTATTATTTAAAATATCGCAATTTATAATAACTGCAATAATCATAATAACAGTAAGTAATAACATTTTAACTAACGTTAGCTGCGCTACGGACTGTCATTTAACGGTCAGTTAATGTTTGCATCGTCATACAATCGTTTACAATATTTTGGGCACAATAATTTCACAGACTAAAAGTTACGAAAGATGCCACAGTCAGTGAAGTGCAGTACACTAGTGATCCAGGCCTAGTAACTAGTCGCAGTAGGTAACTCAACTCCCGTCTGATGTCATAAATAGTAACTGAAGCCCTGAACTACAGAAAGCATCTGAACCGCCTCTACCGGGAGGAGAGAGAGAGAGAGAGAAGAAAAACATGGCGAACTTTCCTCTGGAATAACTGTTTTCTGAAGAGCTGCTGAGCGTTTCTGCAAGCACCGTGCATGAATTCATTTCTGCATCAACACGCGATCTGAATCTGAAGACGGTTTTTAGTCTGGGAAACGAGGCTTTTTTCTCATGGATTCGGAGCGTGTGAAGTATCATGGGATGAAAGTTTGAAACAGTTGGATACTAAAGTAGGACAGGATGGAGAAACAAGGAACAAGACGCGAAAAGGTAAATAAACGCACAACTAGTGTGAAATGTGAGGCTTGACTGTGTTGAGTAACAATGTGATGTAAAATTGAATTTATTATTGCGGTGTATTTTCATTAAAGCTGGCTTTCCTGTTGGCGTGCTACAGAGTGCGGTATAAAGCCACATATACCAAAAACGTTGTCAAATTTGACATGCTTTCAGTGTTTTATATTCTTTTCTCTACTCTTTTTAGATCTAGAGGGTTGTTGTGCAAGTTGAGATTGTTATTGAGTAACATGTCATTGCTTCTGCTAATAAACTTACAGTGTGTGTTTGCATGAAATGCTTAATGGACTAAATTATCAAGTGTATTTTTGAGTTAAACTGAGACTAGACTGCAACGATTTCTGGATTTAACACTTTCATAATGCTGATCCTGACGTTTCATCTCAGACTACTAGAGGAAATGAAAAGTTACAGTTAGTCAATATTCATGACAGGTATCATGCACTTTATGAAAAGCCTTGAAAGGTGAAATATCTGGGTACCAAAGGTTGCAGGTTCAAGCCTTGCACGAGTTGATCCATAAATTATGTGAAAACACTTCACCTTATGTCAATGCACAGGTACCTGTAAGGATAAAAGTGTGACATAAATGGCAAATTAGCGTAAAACAACTGAGTTATCCCTGACTTGGCTTTTTTGAGTTACAGAGACCTGAATTCATGCAAATCTATTCTGCTTAATGTTGTTTCAAATAGTCTCATAGAGTTGTGCAAACAATTTCATATTGAATAAGATTGCTGATTTATTAATGGTTTGTGAGCTCCCAGCATGCATTGCAGCGTGAATCAAATGGAGTTTGTGTAAATTATGCAGTTAGTGTTAAAGGATTATTGATTTGCTGTTTGCTGACTTTATTTGTGCTGCTGCTGCTATTGTTATTTTGTCTTCACTGGTTATTTGTTAGATGTTGATTTTGAGAGTTCATCATTTAATTGTTTGTTCATTGTTGAGTATTGTGTACATTATATTGCTTAAAATTGACTTCACAAGCAAATATTGCAGAATTTTCTTTGATTATAACTAATTAATTTCTTCAGTCTTATCTCATTGTTTTGATTTTGGTGTTAAATATGACTCAAACTTGTTCTTGACAGTGTTACTTTAGTATTATTTATATACTATTATAGTATCTATTAATTTTTTTTTTAAATGTTGTTTTATATTTTCAGCAATTTTCAGGATTTATTTTTATATTTTCAGTTTTCATTTCTATTTTGTTGTAGTTTACAGTGTTATTATTTCTTTAAATGTAATTATTTTAATGAAATAGTTGTCAGTGACACTCAGTATCATGCATGTGTGCTGTACCTTACAGTAGGCTCACATCACGTTATCATCCAGGCGACCTCCACCGTAGTCGTTCCCAGCAGACCATGACATGTTTTGTGGTGTTTTCAGACTCACCAGATGTTAGTGGGTGCACCTGTGTTTTCTCTGAACCCAGATGGAGAGAATGCAGAGAAAATTTCCAACTGAATCAGTCTAGGGGGTGTTTCAGGGGACAGCAGACTCGTCAGTGTAGCCTGGTGTTTTGGCAGAGGAAACAAATCATCTTGAATGAAATATTCAATGGCAACAATAGTCACAAACCATCAACAGCGACAGAACTCAAAAGATAAACTTTCCCATGCCTCCAGTCATATTGGATCACTTTTCTTCCCAGAAAAAATCCATTCTTGCATTATAAATGTGAGGAAGTGCTGAATGCACTCATGCATCCTGATTGCTAAAATATCATGCGAAGAATATGCACCAGCTGAACTATGATCCAACCACAAGACTTTTATGTTACATAACCCAAATGCAATATTGAAATTGTTTTTCATATGAAAATAAACAAAGATGTCCTTAAATTAAAACATGGAAATGTATTCATTTCAAAACAAAGATCATATTATTTCTTCTACCTTCTTTCTAATTCAAATTTTAATGTTTAATTCATGTTACTTGCCAATTCTTTGCAATTATTTGTGAAATTTATTTGTAATTTCTGAGTGAAAATAGTTTCTACACCAGTTTTTTTTTTCTGCAGTGCAATATGGCAAGTGTTATTGTGCCAAAAGTACTGTAGAGATTGATTGGACTGAAAGTTGATTCTTTAAGTTAATTTATTTTGCTGTCCTAAGTGTGTATGACTATATTGTTAGTTGCCGTTTATCATTTGCATTCACTGTATTGTCCAAGAGTTTTGTTTCGTTATGATGAGTTTGTTTCATTATGGAAACTGATTTGGTGATGTAGCGTTACATCACTTGCTCACCAATGGATCCTCTGCAGTGAATGGGTGCCGTCAGAATGAGAGTCCAAACAGCTGATTAAAAACATCACAATAATCCACAAATAAAATCCATCAGTTAATGTCTTGTGAAGTAAAAAACTGAATGTTTGTAAGAAACAAATCCATCTTTAATGCATTTTAACATTAAACTGTCACCTTCTAGCCAAAATATGAGTCCATAATCCATAATAACGCTTCCTCCAGTGAAAAAGTCCACCTTTCACATCAAAATCCAGCCACATATTTATTTAAAACGGTTTTGGACTGTTTTGACTTGTAAACAGTGCTTGATCTGTGCAGATTTCTCTCCTGATTCAGACAAGATGACCATATCACTGACTGGAGAAAGGGTTATTATGAATAGAGGACTCATATTTTAGCCAGAAGGCATGGTTTAAAGTTAAAATCTTAATAATGGAATTATTTCTAACAAAAACGTGCAGCTTTTGGATTCTCAAGGTGTTAACTGATGGACTGGAGTGGTGTGGATTACTTGTGATGTTTTTATCAACTGTTTGGACTCTCATTCTGATGGCACCCATTCACCGCAGAGGATCCATTGGTGAGCTGTTCCCATAAAGAAACAAACTCAACTACATCTGGGTTGGCCTGAGGGTGAGGACATTTTCAGCAAATGTTCATTTTTGAGTGAATTGTTCCTTTAAGCTAGTTAAGCTAATGTACAAAACGCAGCATACGCTGGTGAGCAGCTGTACTTTCTAAGCAGCATTATGGGGTCGATCTTTAGATGTTCGTGAGATGTTCAGATGTTTGGAAATGTTTTGGGCCGAGGAGAAGGCTGTAGACAGCTGTTGGACAGACAGATAGCGTAAAGTCGAGCTGACGCCCCGCGGGCCCTTCTGAGCGGGCATCAACTTCTCCATCGGCCGCCTGATGCCTGCCAGAGGAGAAGCTTGTTTTCATTTTCCCAGGAATGTGACTCAGCCCCCTGACCTGCTCGAGACGGAGGGGTGGGATCACGAACGGCCAGACAGACACAGGGATCAACTTTGTTTGCTGTGTCAAACTATTGAGTCTCACGAAATCATGTCCAGGTCACATTTAACCCCAAAATCAAAATGTGTTTTAATATTAATATTAATATAAAATTATTATTCTTAATAATTCAAGTACGTTTTTAGTTGTTATTTTATGTTAAATAATTACTTTTTTTTTAAAAAATGTATGCACATCTCCCCAACATTCTAATTACTGTAAGACATTAAAAAATATATAATTTCTTATCTCTTTCATTTGATATTGGTGTTAAATATTACTCAAACGTGTTTTTAATAGCATTGTTTTTGCATTATTTGTGTAGTATTTATTAACATTTTGAATTAGCTTTTTTATATTTTTTTTTCATTTAAATTTGAAGTTTTAGTAATTTTATTGTGCTTTTGTCATTTCTGTAGTTTTTAAATCTTTCTATTTAGGTTTAGTTTTAGCTTAAATATTTGTGTTTAAGTAATTTGCCAAGGGAACATTTTTAATTTTCATTTAAGTATTTCAAGTTTGTTTTTCATGTTATATTTACATTTCATTTTATTTCAGCTTTAGTTGTAGTAATTTTAGTAGTTCAGCTTAAATTTAAGTCATTTAACATTTTTAATTTACATTTTAATTTATTTTTTGAAGTTTCTATTTTTCATTTTATATACATATATAATTATATTATATTACATTATTATAATATATATCTTTTTTCAGTTTTAGTAAATTTAGTACTTTATTTATTTCAAGGCAACATTTCTAATTTTTGTTTAGGCTTTTTAGGTTTAACATTTTCATCTAATATTATCATAATCATTATTATTATTATTATATCATTTTATTTCAGATTTTTTAAATTTAATGTGAACAATTTTCTAGTGATCGACCGATATTGATTTTTTAGAACCGATACCGATATCAATTATTTGCATATTTATGTGGCCGATAACCGATATGCAGAACCGATATTTATTTACTGTTATAAAATACTTCACTTTGGTTTTTCCTCTTTTCAGTCATCTTTTTTTTTAAGTGTCGAAAATTTGCAGTCTTTCATGTTAAATTTAATCTTCATATTACAACAATAAACAAATACATTTTATTTATCAAAAGCATCAGCAGCAATAACACTAATATTATCAATAAGCAAAATAAATGTAGAATGTCTAATGTTTTCAAATGGAGAAAATAAATAAGACAGGAGTCATATCATCTTCGTTTTAAACTACAGTTTTAGTAGGTTTATAAGCTGTTTAATGGAGTCAGGAATAATTCACTGGATAATGTTAATTCACTGAATAATATTCTCTGGAATATTGGAGTATAACAAACTTCTATTAACTTATTTTTTTAATAAATACAAAGTATTTTATTGCATTTTTTAACTGGAATGTTATATCAGAATTATTAATTTTTTTGTCCCTCTAGATTATGAAATGCCTGCTGACAGCGCAGTTTATCTATGCATTTACAAAGAACTCAAACTGCAATCGCTCGCGGAGATAATAAATAATTCATTTCCATAAAGTTGTATTTTTAGATGTTTATTAGCGAAATAATGGTTATATAGTAAATGTTGCTACAATGTAAAGGTGTTTTAAACAAGTGAATCTTGTTAAAAGTTACATGCGGAGGCCGTGCTGGAGCATTTCCTGAGCATCAACCGCTGAGTGAACAGCAATGTGAAGCGGCTCACGAGACTAATGATGAGCAAATATACAACAGAGAGAGAATTTAATTCAGCGCTTTTATTTCCAACATGCGCTCATTCATGGCTGTATTGTTTAACTCATGCAAAGTTACGTCCTTACTGGGAGAGGACTTGACGGATTTAAGTGTGTCGAGCTCGTCCGTCCGCACTCATCCGCGGCGAGTATACTTTGAAAGCTGCTCGGAAGCGGCTGTGCGCGAGACAGGACAGAACGCGGAAAGTGAAACTTACCCGGGCCTTCAGCCTACGTGACTCCGACTTCACGAGACTAACGATGAGCATAGACAACAGAGAGAGAATTCAATTCAGCGCTTTTATTTACAACATGTGCTCATTCATGGCTGCGTATTATTTAATTCAGGCAAAGTTACGTCTTTATTGGGACAGGACTTGACGGATTATTTATATGACTCCGTGAGTTGCTCTCTATTTCTTAGAGCCAAGCTGCATAAACTACATAACAGGCATTTATGTAATGCATCTAATTTGTGCATTAATGGCTGTTATGTTAAATAAAGTTTACTAACTACAGCAAATCAAGTACTTGTGCATGCCGTTGTTGTTGTCTCGTCTCCCCTCAGACGCGCTGCAATGGCGATCCTGCGCGCAATTCTCGTAACACCCACAAGATGGCGGCATTTATCGGTGAATCCGATATTACAAAACCGATATCCGATTATGGTAAAATGCTTAAATATCGGGAAAAATATCGGTAAATCGATATATCGGTCGATCTCTACAATTTTCTATCGTTTTGGTTAACTTCGACAGCACCGCTAAACCTTGCCAGGTTTATT
>JAFVLL020024344.1:94022-134022 GCA_021397915.2 Tor tambroides | reverse complement strand
TATACTTTATACAAAACAATCCCAAATATATAGATAAATATATAAAAAAATAAAAATAAATATATATAGATAAATATATATATATATAAATAAATTAATAATAATATATATATATATATATATATATATATATATATATATATATATATATATATATATATATATATATATATATATATATATATATATATATATATATATATATATATATATATATATATATATATGTTTATGTGTATATATATGTATATGTATATATGTGTATATATGTATGTGTGTGTATTTATGTATTTATTTGACAATTTCTGATGAAAGCACTTCTTTTAACTTTTAAAACCCACCCCAACAAAACAATCCCAAATATGAATATAAATAATAAAAAAATAAAAATAAAATAATAGATAAAATAATAATAATAAATAAATGAATAATAATAATAATAATAATAAAATAAAAAATAATTTAATTAATAATGATATACAAATATACAAGTACTAACATAATAACATAAAAATGTAAACAAGTAGGGAAAAACAGAGGATAAAGTATTTCTTTTTTTAAAAAAAATTCTTTTCTTTTTCTTTTTTTTTTGACCATTTTTGGCGATGTTAAGGTTTTATTGTAAGGTTATTTTATCCATTTTACTGTCCACCGTATTGTAAAAAAATGATTTTTTTGAAGTTGGAAATAAAACAAAAGATTATTGGCGTATGTTTTACAGGATAATACTTGCCATTTTTCTTGTAATTGACATTTACTTGCAATTTCTGAGTGAAACATGTTTCTACACCAAATTTCTTTCAATGCAGGTGAAAATCAAAAGTCCAATCACTTTGTAATATGTGCCACGCAAACTGAGCTCTTCACATTAATGTGTTGCTAAGCTAACATTACACACAATACTGGGTTGAATATTGTGTATTTTATCATGACGTTCCAGTGCTGCTGAATGAGATATATTTGTAATCATCAGCACTGTTTACATCTTTGATTCATTTTGGATTCACAGAGCTTGTTGCAGTGCATTCTGGGTTTGAAATTGTCTGAGAAGCACAGATTACTGCCTTAGATTTTGGCTGAAAGAAGGTATTTTAGGAGGAGGCATAATGTGTTTGCCTGCTTATTACATAGGCGTGTAAATGATGCCTTTAAATGCTGTCGATGTGGGCGGCTCATCAGGTTTGGTGAACTTCTCTTTCTGACCCTGTTTTCTTGCTTTAGAGTCTCTCAGAGGAGCTGAACACACTATTTTTCTTTTCTATTCCTCTCTGTTGTTCAGTGGTTTTGCTTCTTGATGTAGTGAATCACTACAAAATTCAGCTTCTCTCGCATTTCTGTGCTTCTTTTTGCACTCGGTTTCCCTTCAACTGATGCGCTGTTTCTTCCTGCCCATTTTCGTTTCTCTCCTTCTTTCATGCTGTCGTTCTAGCGCTCCGGCTCTTCCTTTTGGCCTCTCTGGAAGTAATTATCCTGCTGTGCTATCCCAGAATTCCTGCAGAAGGGAAGAGGGGTGTGGCCTGTGTGTGAGATTACAGGCTGGAGTGGCTTTCTTCGCCTGCCGTTTTACTTTCTCTCTCCGTCTCCATCCCCTCCCTGTTTTTCCCTGTCGCTCTTGGGAAATCTCCAGATGTGAAGCTCTTAGGTGGCTAGTCATAAATTTCCTGCATTCTCTGAAGTCAGCAGGAGCCACTGGTGTGTGTCTCCCCGAGGAATCGACCTCACAGCCAGAACAATGAGCACGGCCTGACGTCAGCGTTATGGCTTTGGAATATATGATATTATTTTGAAAGAAATCGCTTTAGCAATTTTGACCCATTTTTCTTCAGTTTTTTCTTTGCAGTTCTTTGAATTAGACATTTGCCATTGTTTTGCTGTACTCACTTAACTGAGTTTTTGATGCACATAGAGGCAATCTTCACCATATCAGCTATAACTGCCATTGTATCATCAGTATAAATTAATATAAAATGAATAAATATATTCTTCTGATTAAGCTAAAATTTGGAATAATGGCTTAATTTAAGTTTAAACACTGTTTCAAAAATCTTAATTGCTTATCCAGCTACAGTTTATTAGGTTTTAATGCTTGGTTATCACTTAAAACGTGCAATTTTTGTTGAAAACAGGGAAAATGGTACAGATTAACAAAATCGATTGTATGTGCTCATCACATCAAATATCATGCATAACAAATTCATTGTTTGCAAAAGATTTATGCTATATAACTATAATCAGCATCATGTTTATGAACAAATTAGTCAATATTAGAACTAATATTATATACATTACTGTTTTCGAAAATTTGGGGTCACTAAGATTTTTTTTTTAAGGAAATAATACTTAACTTTTATTCACCAAGGATGCATTAAATTGATCAGAATTGACAGTAAAGACATTTATAATGCTATAATGAGCAGCAGATCAGCATATTAGAATGATTTCTAAAGGATCATGTGACACTGAACGCTAGAGTATGATGCTGAAAATTCAGCTTTGATCACAAGAATAAATTACATTTTACAATATATTCACCTAAAAATTGTTTTTTTAAATTTGTAATAATATTTCAGAATATTACTGTTTTTACTGATTTTTTAATTTATTTTTTATCAAATAAATGCAGCATTGGTGAGCAGAAGAGACAAACCAAACAAACAAAAAAACGTATCTGCTTCAGCATTTATGTATGCATCAAATACAGTATTATGTCCCCTCAAGGTTTCTTCCTTATGTACATAAACATCTCAGAACAATACTTTGGAACAATATGTATTGTGGAAAAGCATTACAAAGTTGATTTGTATTCATGTAGTATTTCTGTAGTAGTGTGTGCTGTTGTGACATTCACTTTCGTGGCCTGTTCTCGCAGCCTTTCAGAAGGACTGTACTGTTGAGCTTTGTGTTTTTTCAAGGGTTTCCTTCATACTCCCAAGGAGATTAAGAAGAAGGTTTCCTCTGTGATCGCTGTGTGCTTGCCCCTGCCAATATAATCCTAAAACCCTGCAAAGCTGCTTTGCTACATGTTAAACACTACAAACGCAGGCATAGAGGTGAGCTGAATTCGACATGAGTCAGCATTGTTTCTATTTAAATGGGTCATGTTCTGGTTTCTTCCCACTTATAATGTCAGTCAAGATGCACCAAAAACAATTCATCACCCTTTCTCTGACACTTAGGCTGTGCTTTTAAGACTTCATGCAAATAACTGCTCCTATGATTGGCTTAATGCCGTTCATGGGCGTGTCAAGTTGCTGAGTACTGAATAGGTGTTGATATGTAAATGTGGCTGTCATATGTTAATGAGTGTGATGTCATCAAATCTGTTTTTCACAGGCTTTTCTCTCACAGCTACAAGCATTAAGTATTGAACTTAATGGTTCCCACAAAACATGTGTGTCTGATATTATTTACTAGCTTTATATGATGAGTTGCGGTTCTGGATCATCGTGCTTATTTCCTAACAGATGACCTACGTAATGTTTATTAGATTCTTCAGTCATTGCTGGTCACAGATAAAATGGTTTGGTTGGCTAATTAGCCGATATTTGACCAAATTGAAATTACGTAGAAGCACTGGTGAGAACCTTGCTGCATTAGTTTCTTCTTGTCAATGAATTACAAATATCTTCTTTTATTCTTTTGCGTGCATATTGTAAAATAAGTAGTGCTGTCAAACGATTAATCACATCCAAAATAAGTTTTTGTTTGCATAATATATGTGTGTGTTCTGTGTATATTTATGATGTATATATAAATACACACACATACAGTATATGTTTTGAAAATATTTACGTGTCTATATTTATATTCATATAATTTATATTATAAATAAATATATTTAATATACAAAATTAACATTTTTCTGAAATATATACATGCATGAGTGTGTGTGTATTTATATATACATAATAAATATACACAGTACACACACACACATATATTATGCAAACAAAAACTTTTCTTTTGAATGCGATTTAATCGTTTGACAGCACAAAAAATAAGTGTTTGATTTATTTTAACAATAAGTGTACATATTATTTGCCTTTATTTACATCAGTGTTTGTCATTGAAAACCCTTTGTTCTACTACAAGTTGTGATGCTCAAACTGTTCAAATTTATTATTATTATTATTAATTAATTAAAAAGAGGTTATTGCATTTATTTATTGAGGATGCATTCAAGTGCTCAAAAGTGATAAATACATTTATAATGTTACAAGTTATATTTCAAATAAATGCTGTTCTTTTGAACTTTCTATTCATCAAAAATATTTTTGGAGTTTAGTTTCAGTATTTTGAGAGTTTTTCTTCATGGTAAACTATTGTTCAAAATATTGGGGTCGGTAAGATTTTTCTTAAAATGTTTTTTTTTTTTGAAATATGCTCACCAAAGTTGCACTTTTTTGATTCAAAACTATAGTAAAAACGGTAATATTGTGAAATATTATTTTAATTTAAAATAGCTGTTTTCTATGTGACTATATAATAAAATGTAATTTATTCCTGTGATGCGAAGCTGAATTTTCAGCATCATTACTCCAGGCTTCTTTGTCACATGATCCTTCAGAAATCATTCTAATATTTGCTGCTCGAGAAGCATTTCTGATTATTAGTAATGTTGAAACCAGTTTCATATTTTTGTGGAAACGGTGCAACATTATTGTCAGGATTCTTTATTTGAAACTGAAATCTTTTATAACATTATAAATGTCTTTATGTAATTTCTGATCAATTTAATGCATTCTTGCTGAATAAAGAGCTTGTTTTGAATGCCTTAAAAACACTAATGTGTCTCTGTGATGTGTGTCTTCCTGGGTAGTTTGGTCTGTTTGGACCGCGAGCGCTGGGCAGGGCCGTGCACGCCGCCGCTGATGGCCCGGGCCTCAGCAAGGCAGAGTTCATGGAGAAAGTGCGGCAAAGCAACGAGGCCTGCCAGCTGGGAGACTTCCAGACGGCCGTGAAGCTGTATGGCGAGGCCTTGCGCGCCGACCCACAGAACTGCATCCTGTACAGCAACCGCTCGGCCGCCCACCTCAAACTGGGCCAGTACCAGACCGCCCTGGACGACGCAGTCAAAGCCCGCCTCCTTAACCCTAAATGGCCGAAGGTGAGTGTGTGGGCGGGGCTTCGTGTCTTTTTTTTCCAGGTTACAGGTGAAGACGTCCCTCGTTCTTCGGTCATCGTCTTCATGTGCTCTGTACTGTTTTCCGTTTGTGTGTTTGTTCTTTTAGCATTCATTGCAGGTACAGTGAGCCGAGAGCTTGAGATTTTGCCAAATCGCCTCTTTGCTTAACATTTCTCAGCTGTGATGTTAACAGGCACTCACAGCAGAACATCACGGCAAAGTCAGCGTCTGAAAAATTATCACAGTAGTGGCCTTGCGGCAGGAGCTCGTCTGCTCTTGGCAATGGGAAAAGGGCATGCTGTGATAGACTTACTAACAAACAACACAGGCTTTTTTGCTATATGCTCTCTTAAAGACTATGTAGATTAATTATATAGAGAGATTTTGATTAGTTGGATTCGGTTTCTGGCATAGTTCCCACAAAATATGTTAAATGGGATGATATTTGGCCATATTGAGATTATTAGCATTGGTGGGAACCTTGTGCATATTATGCGAAGTGTTTGATTCATTATAGCAGTTAATGTATATCATTTGCATCAGTATTTGCCATTGAAAACCTTCTTTGTTTAACTTCAAGTTGTTATCAGTTTCTGAAGCAGTTCCACTAAACATGTATGTGTCATATTATTTACTAGCTTTATAACATCAGTTTCGGTTCTGGCTTGTTTTTATTTTAACTCCTACAGATCAAATACGTAATATTTCTTAGATTTCTAGTTATAGATAAACTGGTATTTAAACCCATATTTGTCCATATTGAGATTATTATAATTAGTTAATGCTTGTTTTAATAAATTCTAAATATTTCTGTTATTAATTTGTGTGCATATCGTGTAAAATAAGTTTTCGATTCATTTAAGCAATTAGTATACATATAACTTGCCATTTACATCAGTATATTCCACTGAAAACCCTTTTTGTTTGACTACAAGTCGTTACACTGTTCAAAAGTTCGGGGTCTGTAAGATGTTAATACTTTTATTCAGCAAGGATGCATTACACTGATCAAAAGTGAAAGTGAGGACATTTATAATTTTGCAAATATTTCAATTTCAAATGAACACTGTTCTTTTAAACTTTCTATTCAAGAATCAAAAAGAATAGTTTCCACCAAAATATGAAGCAGCACAACTGTTTTCAACATTGATAATAATAAGAAATGTTTCTTGAGCAGCAAATCAGCGTATTAGAATGATTACTGAAGGATTATGTGACACTGAAGACTGGAGTAATGATGCTGTAAAGTCAGCTTTGGTCAGAGGAATAAATTATATTTTAAAATACATTCAAATAGAAAGTACTTATTTTGAATGGTAAAAATATTTCAGAATATTACTGATTTTACTGTAACTTTTTGATTAAATAAATGCAGCCTTGGCGAGCTGAAAAGTCTTCTTCCCTCAAACTTTTGAATTGGATTAAGTCCTTATGTCTCATATAGGATATTTGTTGCCCAATGGTTAGTTCTATGCTGCTAATAGAAATGTTGCACACTATGTATGACAAAATAACTGTAGAGATGTTGATATCCTGCTCACATCTGGTGACTTTAGTGTTCGTAAATTAGTACTGCACCTGAAATTAGTGTATCATAAGTTGCTTCGGATAAAAATGTCAGCCAGCATATTTATGTTATAACAATTTAGATTGTTTGTCGAAATCAAGTTTTTGTTCTACTTTGAAGGGGGCGACGCACACATATGTGTGCAATCTTAACAGCTCTAGTCGTCAGTATTTTGTAATCACGCAAACATGTTGGCTTTAATAAGAACTGAGGATATTAAAATGGGCTTTTTCTCGTTCATAAACCGCCTCAACGCTCTGACAGAGAAGCGTTTTGCGCAGACGTGAGTGGTACTTCGGTTTGGTCTCACTCTGACCACACAGTCCTCTCCTCCCCGGCCCAAAGCACATGTGGCAAAACCCAAACCCAGTGAGGAACGTTAACCTCTGCATGCACAGCTGCCCGTCTTCTGCTTTCTGACTTTTCATTTGCTGCACGGAGCCATAGAGGCGGGACGTTCTCATTTGGCACAGAGAAAAGGGCAGAAACATGGGTTCCATTTTACTCAACCAAAATGTGTGAAATTGTTGTCTTTATGAGCAGCGGGCTCCTCTGAGACACGACGGGGAGTGTTCGAACTAACCAACGCCACAAGTGCAGCGCTCGGGATCTAGCCGAGGAAGTTTTGTGGGAATCGGCAGACAGAGATCTCTGTATCAGAGAGGCTGTGCTTCCTTTTGGAGCAGAATAGGAGGAAGTAGTGGGTGTGGGGCCGAACTGCTGTTTTGTTGTGGAAATCCTGGACGGGTTCAACGGCAAACTTGTGCTGCGAGGACAATAACTGCAATAACAGCAACATTCCACTGACTTTACAGGCCTGAAACACTGCAGATTTGCCCCGTTACGCACATGCAGAGTGTTTCTGCCAATAGTCTCATAAAAACACAATTAAACAAACAAATATGAAGTTATGACATTGCCCAGAAGAAAACTTTAGTTTCTCTTTTATATTTCAGGGACTTAATGGAGTATAAACTTTGTTTCAGATGTTCCTTCAATAAGTTGAATTGTTCGATTCAATTAAAATAAAACTAAAAATTGATTGAAATTATACAGTAGTTCATATAGAGTAAAAATATAGCTATAAAGTCGATTTTTTTAAAGCGATGTTCAAACTTTTCTAGTATTTGAGTTCCAGTTCTCTGATTGGTTGATAAGGTGTTGCTAGGCAGTTGCTAAGGTGTTGTGATTGGTCATATTCTGTTTTTATTTTTTTTTGATGGTGTGAGTCCCTCCTTCAGTCTAAGTAAAACTTTGAGGTTCTTTTTTTTTTTTTTGAAAGAAATTAACGCTTTTTTTGAGCCAGGATGCAATAAATTGACCAAAAGTCACAATACAGACATGTATCATGTTACGAAACATGTATATTTCAAATTAATGCTGTTATTTAGCATTTTTCTATTCATCAAAGAGTCCTGAAAAATCCTGTTTTCCACAGAATTATTAAAAAGCAACTGTTTTCAACATTAATAATCAGAAATGTTTCTTGAGTAGCAGATCAGCATATCAGAATGATTTCTGAAGGATCATGTGACACTGAAGACTGGAGTAATGATGCTGAAAATTCAGCTTTGATTACAGAAATAAATTACATTTTTAAAACATATTCAAATAGAAAACAGTTATTTTGATTTGTAATAATATTTCACAATAATACTGTTTTACTGTATTTTTGATCAAATAAATGCAGCCTTGGTGAGCAGAAAAGACTTCTTTTCAAAGATCTTATCAACCCAAAACTTTTAAACATTATTGATGCAATTTAACAGTCAGTTTTATCATATTCCATGGCAAAAACCAAAGTCTGATTATTTCGAAACATAACAGTACTCCTATCTTAACAAGAGGCATGATTTGAGCTATCACTGATATAGTATGAATGATGTAGATTGAATAATAAACCACATTTTACTTCACACTTGATCTAATGAATGAGATTCAGACATTTCTAAGCATTTGTTTTGAAACATGTGCTTACAGCTCTGAATCTCCCTTACTGTATATGTCAGGAAAAGACACAGTAGACATTAAAATGGCCTTTTTGTGGGGAAACTTGCTCAATGAGCCAGTACTTCACACCTGACAGCCAGGCAAGAGAGGCAGAATGATAAACTTGTTGTAAGTCCTTGTGTTGATTGAAAGCTGTTGATGTTTTTCCTCTTCGTCACACACTCAGACGCCTCTCAACCCTTTATGAGAGGCCACGGCGAGTGATGAATGTGAAGAGAAGGCAAATGAAGCAGACGAGTGTCGCTTCATCAGCATTCTCCTGCGAGAGCTCGAGGACGCTGAAAGACTTGAGACATCAGTGTTTTAGCTGTGTTTATGCATCGTTTGAAGTGTTTGTGCACGCGGAGATGCAGATTCAGTATGTTTTCAGTTTACCTCTCATCATAAGAGGACTTGGTGTCCAAGCTGGGCGGTATGACTAAAAAACACATTCAATATTGTTTTTTTTGTTTTTTTTTTCAGCCGTGTGATAATGTTTGATTTTGCAGATTGGAATAGCATTTTATTGTTGTATTATGCCAATTGTTATATTTATATATGTATATGTATATGTGTATATGTATGTATATGTATATGTGTATATATATATGTGTGTGTGTGTGTATGTATGTATGTATATATATATATATATATATATTTTAGTGCTGTCAAACGATTAATCGCGATTAATCGCATCCAGAATAAAATTTTGGTTTGCATAATATATATGTGTGTTCTGTGTATATTTATTATGTATATATAAATACACACACATACAGCACATATTTTGAAAATATTTACATGTATTTACATGTCTATATTTCTATTCATATAATTTATATTATAAATAAATCTATTTAATATATAAACATAACATATTTTCTGAAATAAATATATGCATGTGTGTGTGTATATATATATATATATATATATATATGTTTATTTTGGATGTGATTAATTGCGATTAATCGTTTGACAGCACTAATATATATATATATATATATATATATATATATATATATATATATATATATTAGTTATTTGGACTTTCTTTTTGTCTTTTTTTGGCATTTTTAATTTAATTAAATTAAATTTTATCTATATGCCATAATCATTAATATTTTATACTCAAATCTGAAATTTTAAAGCAAAAAAATTATATGTGTGTTTGTAATTGTTTTTGCTATTTTATGTTATTCATTGATACTATTCAGTGAATCCAGTCAATGAACCAGCTTTTATGGTGTCTTTTTTTTTTTGGTGTTTAAGGAGTAAAATGTGATTTAAAAATGATCAAGCTTTGTTTTTCACACTTTTTCATTAAATGGAATGTAAAGGAATAAAAGGGAGAAAAATGTATATGTTATGCATCAGTATTACATGTAAACCATGCGAATTACCATAAGTGATGAAGCTAATGAATCATTGAGCCCATTCATTGAAACAAACAGTTTGAAAGAACTGATTCGTGGCAATGAATCCAAATGGCCTATTGATGAGATCTTTAGGAAACATAATGGCCAAATAAAAAATGATTTTGTTTCTGCAACAAATGAATGTTGAATATTTGCTAGATATTCAATGTACTGCTCAGCCTTAGTATCAGCACCTGAGTGCTGTGAGTACTGCAGTGCAGTGGAGTGAAGATGCATGGAGGTGACGTGCAGGGCAGGGTCATAGCAATAGTCCCGCTGGTTCGTCACGGCGGGGTCGCCAGCTGAGGTCGGCTTTAATTAAGGCTCAATAGCAGCGGCCGCTCTGAGAAGGCTATTTACTTCTGTCAGCGCTGACCGCCCCTCCTCCTCTTCCCAGCCTCGCATAGATGTCCGTGTTGGCACAACAGCCGTGGTTTGCCCCTTTAGAGGGCCCATGGGAAGGAGAAAACTGTGGGAGCGGCGCTGTGCATCCAAACACGTGCGGCAGCGACACAAAAACACACTGAATGGCCTTGCAGTCGCTCGCCGTTGTTTTTGCGGGGTTTAGTCTTTATCCTTTTAAATGCGCTTTTTTATCTCTTTGTCATTTAGATCGAGCGTTTCGGGTTGAAAGCGTTTTTCTGAGAGGACGTCTAGACTTTTTTTTTTTCCTCGCATTCCCTGCATGTTATCCCTTTTCTTGAAAAAGTCCCAGGCACTGTTTCATTCTGTGCGGTTGCTAGGCTGTGGTTTTCGAGCTTGCGAGCGCTCAGGTACGCGAGGACTGGAAAGTCTCACACCTGGATGTTTCTCCGGGGGGCCGTTGCGACTTCAAAGGGCAGATAATTCATGCAGATTCACCCTGTCCGTCTTTATTTCTTAAATCTGATTGCGTCCGTTCCGTTCGCAGGCCTCGTGCTGATCAAAGACCGATGCCGTGGACCGTGTTGTTTAAACACAGACTGAGGGATTATGCATGAACTGGCGTATGAATGCAAATTCGAAGCATGAAATGACTTGCAATTTTCAGATCAGTGCACAGCGGGATGAGTGACACTGC
This sequence comes from Tor tambroides, assembly GCA_021397915.2. Taxonomy (NCBI): domain Eukaryota; kingdom Metazoa; phylum Chordata; class Actinopteri; order Cypriniformes; family Cyprinidae; genus Tor; species Tor tambroides. The sequence goes on along the minus strand of JAFVLL020024344.1, from coordinate 122,866 downwards.
TCACCTGTTTTAAAGCGCAGATGGATCTCATATTGTAAAGATGCTTTGATAAAGGCCTGGTTGATAGCGTATATTATCTGTATGTCTGTATGTCTGTCTGTCGTCTTTTCTCGATCTAATCATCGCTCTATCATTTATGTATCATCATCTATGTATCGCTCTGAGGTAGAGGTCTGCATTCCCGCGGCTGTACCGCGGGAACCGCGGGACCCGACCAGATTTCTTGCGGCGCGGGATTAAATTCCCGAATACAACGCGGCAGCGGTCGGTAACTCTGGTGCAATTTGAACGAGAGCGGGCGGTCTAACAATATCCCGTTCCCGACGTCCTTTCGGAACAGCATATCTGTGCTTTATTCACGCACAGGTACAGCCTGCACTAGACTGTCATGCACACGCTGCACGCATGAACCAGTGCTTCGTTTTATTTACGGGGTCTGTGCGCAGCATGTGCATAATGTTGCTCAGAGCAGGCTAGCCTACCAGTGGTGAATATATGGCCCGCAGACAGAACAGGCAAGCTGCCGATGAGTGACAGAGCAGAATAAAGATGGAGCAAAGTGTGGATGCGCTGTCCCTGAAGAACGTTCAACTTGGTTTTCTTGATATTTTGTTTAGCCTATAATTTTAGATGTCGAATTTATTTATTTTTCTTCTGCGACACTTTTCCTAGGCTACTGTTTACAGCAAGATGTTCAGTAACAATTTAGTATGAATTTGGATGTTTAGTCGAATTTAGTATTTTGACAAGACCAATAAAATTATAGGCCATTTTTGTACAACCTACATTTTTTTTTTCTCTTCGACACTTGTTCCTATTGTGTTGTAAATGTTAAAGGAATTGTATCCTGACAAGACGAATAAAAATAAGGAATACAATTTTTTTTTACATATTTATTTTCTGTGACACTCCCCCCCCCCCCACTGTGCTGGCAACAAAATGTTAAACGAATTTTGTCGTTTAACAAAATTTGTTTAACATTTTGCTTTCAATAAAAGACTCTTGACAAGACGAATAAAATAACAAAAGCAATTTTGTGCAGAATACACTTTTATTTGTCAGCCTATCTCTCTTTCTTCAGTAAAGGAAATTTAAATGTGTGATTCTGGAAACGAGATCTAATTTAGCGGGAACGGTCGGGTCGGGAAGAAAATTATTCAAAGCGGACAGCGGGTGAACAAAGAGTGAAAATATCGCGGGAGCGGGCGGGTGCGGGATATAACCTCGCGGGAGCGGGCGGGAGCGGGACTTAAAAAACAGTCCCGCGCAGACCTCTACTCTGAGGCTCTATCACTATCATCTTTTGTCGCTCTATCGCTCTAGCACTCCATCTCTTGTTTTATCGCTCTATCTATCACTGTATTTAATGCTCTGTCATTTTGTTGCTCTATGTATCGCTCTGTCGCTCTATCACTCCATCTACCGTTTTGTCATTCTGTCTATCGCTCAATCATTTTGTCGCTCTATCTGTCAAAGCAACTATGGTCGCACGTTCTGTTGTTACCAGTTGAGTTCAATGGAACTTGCAACCATAGTTAGCTAATGATGCTTTTGGAAAACGCACCCCTGTTTTACTATCGCTCTATCCATCCCTCCATCTATCATCATCTATCTGTTCTATCTATCATTCTGTCTATCTATTTCTCTGTCACTCTGTCTATCTTTTGCTCTATCAATCATTTTGTGGCTCTATTGCTTTGTCAATCTGTCGTTCCGTCTGTCACTCCGTCTATTGCTCGGTCAGTGTATCATTCTATTCCTGATCTGTTACTCTATCTATCATTCTGTTGCTCTATGTTGTATTGTTCTATTGCCCTATCTATCGCTCTGTTTTTCTTTTTTCCATCCATCCATCCATCCATCGTTGTCTTTGTTGGTTGTCTTTTCTGCTCAATTGTTCTACTGCTCAATCATTCTGTCACTCAATCATTCTGTCTATCTGTTGTTATGTCAATCTACCTTTTTGTCTGTTGTTCTGTCTATCTATCTCTGCTTGTCTTAGTGTTAAAAACTTCAGAATCATGGTGAAATTCCTGTAACATGCAGCTTATAAATGCATTCTAGTCTACTGGTTTCTGCATCTGTGTTTCAATCAACGATCGTTATGTCGTGAAACATGAGAAGTTGTCTGGTCTTTTATATGAAGGAAATTCCATTCAGATCACAGAATCGCCGTAGACATAGAGGACCTGTCTTGAGTTTTAAAATCAAAGCGCCTTGTGCAATCGAAACGTCCCTCTTGAAAGTCTCGATTCATTGTTGTGAGTCTGGGAAGATCTTTAGACTGTTTCTTCTCCACTCTGGATGCCAAAGAAACAGCCCACAGGGCCGTTTTCCCATGTTGCACCGCGGCTCGAGCTTCTCTTGACGTCTCTGGCACCCTGTTCTTATAAAGCAATATTCAGACCACACCGTAATCTTCTCCTCAGGGAAGCGCGCTGAAAAGGGGGCTCAGCATTAATGACACGCAAGCATGACATATACTGCATTAAAAACACACGGCCTCAAATCTCCAGAGATCTAGTTATGATTTACAGCGGCACATTTAAATTCAGGTCATGCTGAATAGGGATGTGAAAATCATACTTCAGAAACTGTCTAGTCGCTAAGTTGACTAGTTTAACTTGGGAAAGAAATGTAGTAGGCTGGTATAAATACATTTATAATTATAATATTAAACATTTATTGTTATTGTTGTTGTTGTTGTTGTTGTTACTACTACTATTTTTAAGGAATATAAAGAATTAGTACAACAAATAAAGAAAAATAGTACAACAATAATAATAATAATATTTACAGTAGAAAAGTGAAATACTACTACTACTATTACTACTAACAACAACAACAACAATAATAATAATAATAATAATAATAATAATAATTTTAAAATACTTATTTTTTCAGTCAAATTGTGCAGCCCTACAAACAAGCACAGGAAACATGGAAAATTGTCACAATCTTGATTGGAAAAATCATGATTTGAAAATATTTTTATAATAATATTTTAATAATACTAATAACATTACTATATTTTATTATTATTATTATTATTATTACTAAACTACTAAAAAATAAAAAAGATACTATAATATTTCACTGTAAAAATGAATACTTAAAATAATAATAATAATTACTATTATTTCACTTTTTACAATTGTACTGTAAAAAAAAATAATAGTAAAAGTTGCTCTGGATAAAAGCGTCTGCTAAATGCTAAATGACTAAATGTAAATGTAAAAATAATTATCACATTTTCAATGTATCTTAATTGCAGTGTTTATCTTTTTGTGTTTGCAGCGCAGTGTTTATCTATGGTTATCCAATAGATATTGAACATCTAAATAATTTGTATCGCACTAAACTATCAGTTGAGACCTGTGGATTATATATAATAACAGGAAGGATGCTCACAGCAGGTGATTTTCTCCAAGTCTTTATAGTTTTTGTTGAAGGAGATGAGTTTGTTACAGCAGTGCTTTGATGGCGGCAGCGGCAGTGCTTTAAAGGGAATGAATTTAAAGACGCAACTAGTTGGAAGGGTTTCGAGTGACTATCAGCATGATAAAAGCTTTTCTGAGAAGTTTTAGAAGAAAAAGCACCACCATTAAAAATAAGAAAAAATCTAGCTAAAGTAGTACCATCCTGACCCATCCTGCTTCATTTTTGAGCTGTTTGTTGTTCAGTGAAGCTGTTTTAATATTGTTTTCCAGGTTCACGGTCGTCAGAAACAGTCGCTTACAATATCAGTTCAAGCTCTGTAAATATCATCATAAGCTTTGGATTTCTGTTCTTCTCCTCGTTTCATTTTGCTCCTTTTTTTTCCCCATTGCATTTCTCTTGTTCAATTTACATATTCACAAAGAGGCCCTGAAGTGCTTCGCTGGATGAATAAACTAAAACAGTTTGGGCTTTTGAATTGACTCAACACAGCCATGTTTGTGCGAGTTCTCGGCCCCTTTCATGTTAATAGGGCCCTCGAGGCCGAAAGTGTCCTAGACGCCACTGCTTTGCAGACTTTGTGTCCTCTTGCACAGTTTAACATGCATTGGCACATGGGAGAAGCCGAACCCTGGCAGAGCTGGTGCTTGACATCGTGAATGAATGAAGCGGCTCTCAGATTATTTCTAAGAGAGGAATTACTCCATCACAGCTGCTTAAAAGTGTCTTTGAGACGAAGCCAAGCATTCAGAAGGTGTTTCATTGTTTTTAGAAGGATGTGAACGCGTCTGGTTTGCTCATGTGGCTAGCTGTGTCATGTAGGGAATGCTTTGGTGCCGCTTTGGTGGTTGTGTCTTGTTATGTGTATTATTGATATGTAACGGGAGATTGTACGGTGATGTTCAGTTCATGTTGTACTCTGTCCTGAAAGTGCTTACAGTTGTAAGAATTAAACTAGTTGTCTACAGGGATGAATCTCACAAAACCTGTGAAAAATGTTTTATTCATTTATTTATTTATTTCATTTTTTCCCTGTTTATATTTTATAACAAATTACATCTATTTTAGGGTAAAATGTATTCATTTAATGGTAATTAAGCACATTTTTCATTTCAGTATTTGTATTTGTACCTGGGTTATTATAGTTAACTAAATTACTTTTGTTAACGGAAATAAAAGGGAAACAAAAGAAAATATAAATATTTACTTAAACTTATTTTAGTTAGTTGCCAAGGCAACGTTTCTATATTTTATTTTATTTTTCTGCAGCACAGCAATTTTTTAATTAAACTGAAATGGGGAAAAACTGATAAAAATGACAAAAACATAAATAAAATTAAAGTATAAAAATAAAAGGTTAGTTTGAAATATTAACAATGATAATCGTTTATAAATAATGCTATAATAAAACTGATATGTACTGATTGAATATATGTTAAAATTAATAACATGGTAATTTTTGTATTGTATTGCAGTAAAAAATATATTACAGTAAATCTAATGAGAGTCACTATTGAGAGTAATACAAATATATAGATTCAGAATGTAACATATAATACATTTAGTCAACATATAATAAACACACACACACACACACACACACACACACACATATATATACTTTATGCTAAAATAATTTCTATTTTTTGGGACATATGCTTGTGGTACGCATGCATGCACACACACACACACACACACACACACACACACTTGTTTAGCTATCCTTGTGGGGACTCTCCATAGGCGTAATGGTTTTTCTGCTGTACTGACTGTATTTTCTATCGCCCAACACCAACCCTACACCTAAACCTACCCCTTACAGGAAACTTTCTGCGTTTTTAGATTTTCAAAAAACTTCATTCTGTGTGATTTATTAGCTTGTTTACCCGTGGGGACCTCAATTTAGGTCCCCACCGTGACACAAGTCCCCATGAGTCTGTGTGTATTCAGGTTTAAGTCCCCACCAGGATAGAAAAAACAGGTACACACACACACACACACACACACACACACACTCAAAAAGATCTGCACTTCCCGAAGCGAACACCAGAGGGAAGCATGGATGCATCCTTAAGGACAACAGGCTGTTCTTATTACAGCCGAGGCTAGAAAAAAGTTTGGTGAAATCTCAGTAGATGAGACTGCAGTCGATGAGATCATATCAAAACATACAGACGTTCTGGCAGTGAAGTATCAGAGCTGTTGTTATGGCGATGGTGATGACATCATGCCTCTGTCCTCAAACCCCACCCGTATCCACACGTGTTTTTCACACCGCAACTTTCCACAAACGAGTTACATGCGTGTTATAGGTCCTATAAAGGTCAATGTTATAACTCCACTTATGGTAAACATGATTAGCCAGTCTTTAGCGTTTATCCCGTACTCAACCACTAATACCTTTTACTGACATCGTGAAAGTGAAACGTTAAAACGTTTGCTAATTAAAAACATAAAGCCGCTCTGCCCCGCTCCAGTAATTTGACTGTAATCTCTGTGTTTTGAAATACTCTGCTCAGCTGCCCTGAAATAGTCCATGCCATTCAGTTATCAAAGAACAAAGAAACACGGAGTTCAAAGTTCCCTGCTAAAGCCGGATTCAGGATTGTCTCGTTACCGTATAGCATCGTTACACGTAGCTGAGATCTTAAGCCCGGCTCACACTGTGCGATTTTGGCCACGATTTGGTCGTCTGAGACAAATTTTGAAAATCCTAAAAGATTCCTATAATCCTAGGCTAAAATCTGTAGTCTTTGATCGTTAGTTTGACATGTTCACCGACAGCCGATTAATGGCTGTTGCGATCAAATTTCACCTCCGACGAATTTCTGGCAGTGTCAGAAGATTTGGCGCAAAGTCCTGCAGTGTGACTACCCCTACGATGAATGTCAAACTGTCTCCGTTTTTCAAGACAAGCTATGAGCAGAATTAATGCTAGAGAATTATTCTATCAGCCATGAACTCCGGCGCTCCCGTCCTCCGCTCACGGAATTCATCTGATATGTTGCCTTTTCTATATAAACACTGGTTGCGCCGCTGTTTTCATGTGGGTATGTAGAGCTGCATACACTATTCTTCTTAAATACGCCGGTATTGCCGCCGTTCATTTACTTTTCATGATAGCCAACATTTCGGTCCCGCGTGCAATGCAGTTCGCATTTAATGGATGTGTATGGGTTGATAATGTAAAACTCCCGACAAGTTTTCTTGCGCGCACCCGTTTTTACCTTGTCTTGACTGTCGTACAGTCTGACATTAATGACAACTGAGATCCCATAGTGTGACATGATCATCATGTTCGTACAGTCTGACAAGTACAATCCTAAAGGACTTTTAAAAGATCGCACAGTGTGAGCCCAGCTTTAGAGCGGGTCACATGCAGATGAGGGCCGAGCGCCGTGCCACTGCTTAGCGCCGAACGCATCACATGACCGTTTGTCTCACTGCTCTCTCCAAATTAGGTAGACGTCTCCTCCTGATCCTTCAAAAGATCCTGCTCCTTTATCTTTTAAAAATGTTCACACACACACACACACACACACACACCAACCCACCCATAGGCATTGGTTGTTCATATATACATACCGAGTGGTGGCCGAAATTATTAGAACACTAGTATTTTCACCAGCTAAAAAATGGTTTTAAATATCAGTTTCCATTTCCAAACATTGATTTTGCCATTAATTGTAATAATCTAGTGAGATTTTTGTCTGACAACAGCCAGCACTCCACAGAGATCTGATCTGATCATCATCCAGTCTGAAGAAACAGAACAAACTGAGACAGACTAAATCCAGAAGAACTGTGGCAACGTCTCCAAGATGCTTCGAGAAACCTACCTGCAAAGCTACTGTACTGTTAAAAGTTTGTGTAAAAATGCTGTAAAATGAGGAGGATGATGAGGTCAGATCTCTGTGTGGAGCACTGGCTGTTGTCAGACAAAAATCTCACTGGATTATTACGATTAATGGCAAAATTAATGTTTGGAAATGAAAACTGATATTTCCTGCTGACACACTACAGCAAAAGATAGAAATAACTGACTTAAAGGTCCCCTGAAGTGCCTTGAAACATGCAGGGTTATTCTATGTGGTCACGTAATTTCAATTGAAAAGGGTGGGACATATCGAGCAGCCCCGCCCCCTTTTTAAAATGGCCAATAGCGCTTTGTTTATATCTGCTCAGGCCAGAGCCGTTGAGCTCGGTAAAGCCACATTTGACAGCCACAGTCTAATAGATTACCCCCTAGATTCAATGTGAAGCTCTTAGTGATCATAATCATGCTGAGGCTGTGTAGTTTTAAAAGTGTTTAATATTTGCCGACTCGCGCATATGATCCATTTTGGCGAAAGTGACGAATTGCAAGCTTTGAATGCTTATATCTACTAAATCCGAATTTTGTCACTGTTTTGGAGCATACTGGCTTATAGATAACCTTAAAACTAACATATTGATACTAACACCCAAAAAACTTTAATATTGATTTCATGGGTCTTTAAAACCATTTTTTAGCTGGAGAAAATACTAGTGTTCTAATCATTTTGGCTACCACACACACATTTTTACATATCTGTAATAATCTTTAAATATTAGACTCGAAATTTTTAATGTAGGGAAAAAGTAAAAAATTTAAATTCAGAAGTATTCCAGGTGTTTCTTTTTTAAATCTCTAATAATCTCTAAATATTTCAAGCAAAATGTTTTTATTGCTATTATTATTTTTAATATTTAAATATAATATTAGGAGTCTTATATGAAAAGTATTTGACTCAAATTTTAAAGTTAATGTAGGGATAAATTGTAAATTAAGATTTTCAGAAACATTCTAGGTGTTTCCTTATTTATCTCTAAACATTTCAAACAAAACATGTTTTATTGCCAATATTGTTTTATGTATAAATTTAAAACTCTAATTTTTATGTATGAAAAGTATTACTCATAATTTTAAAAGTTGATGAATTTTAAATAAAATTATTCAGAAATATTTATATTTTTTACATTTCTAATAATCTCTACATAATTCAAACAAAACATTTTAATTAGTTGCGTATAATAGCTAAATAACTGATAATCAATTCATACCTTTTCCCCTGTTGTTACAGAAGCAGGACTGAGACAGAGAGATGGTATATGGTTAGTTTTATTGATAAACAGAGTGAAGGTGAAGACAGGTGAGTAAAGATCTTGGAATTCCTGAACGGAGGCGACGGAGAGTGAACTTGAGTTTGCCTTTGCAGGAAGAGCGGTGAACACGGGGATCCGGAGGAAACACACCGTAAACAAGGAGCAGACACACATGGGTAGCTGGAGCTGACTGACCGGAGTTCCTAGGAACAGGGGATACAGGTAAGTTCGTTAACAGGCAAGTACACGGAAAGATTCAGAAACTAAGGCTGTGGTAGCTCTAGCAGTCCTCTTCGTATGAACGAGACCGGACATTGAGTATTTGGCGGTGTGTGTGTCTTTATAGAGCGCAGTAATGAGGGACGTGATGAGGAGCAGTTGTTCGTGATCAGTGGCAGGTGGAAACAGGTGTGAAGGTGACATGGCTGGTGAAAAGGCAGGCAGATCCGTAACATTACCTCCCCCTCCCAGAAGGTGCGACTCGCACCGTAAAAATCACATCGGGGAGGGGGGGGGTGGGCGCCCAGGAGACCGGTGCAGGGCAGGGAAACAAGGAAGGCCTCCAGGGCGGATCCAAGGACTCGGGAGGCCATGGTGGATCCGGGGACTCAGGAGGCCATGGCGGGTCCGGGGACTCGGGAGGCCATAGGGGAACTGGAAACTTGGATGGCCGTGGTGGGTCAGGGAGCTCGGACGGCCGTGGCGGATCAGGAGGCTTGGGCAGCCATGGCGGGTTAGGGAGCTCAAACGGCCATGGTAGATCAGGAAGCTTAGACGGCCCTGGCGGGCCATGAGACTCAGGGGGCCATGACTCGGCCCGGCCACGCAGGCCAGGGGTATATACCCCCCCCCCCAAATTCCCGGAGAAAAACTCAGGAGGGCTCCCGGGGGCGCTCCTGCAGCGCGGATTCAAGGGGGCGCTCTGGCAGCGCGGACACTTGTGGGAACTCAGGAGGGCTCTTATGAGGAGCAACGACTGACGGGCTTGCCATACTCTCAGGCGACGGGCTTGGGACAGCCACAATCCGAGGTCTTGGGCTGGGGAGTGGTTTAGACCTGGGTGCCGAGCACAGGGGACGGGAGGCAGACTTCAGCGCCGATCGAACTGAAGTTATAGGTGGGTCCCGTACCTCCGCCCTCAGATCAGCGCTGTTAGAAATCCATTTTCGGGCTCGTGGGAAAACTAGGGAACGTGGACTGCAGCCGTCATTAAGGACGATCTTGGGTCGTTCTCCGACTCGGGATCGAAGACTCTCCAGACACCGGATGAGCCTTGAGTACATGGTCCTCTAGGGAACTAGAGAGGGCGAGGGGAATGAATGCCCTTGCAAAATCCTGAGGATCCGAACACGAATGGGCCAGGGAAATGAATTTGATTCGGTCATCCATGCGTTGATCGTCTGTGTAGGTCCGGTCTTCTGTTACAGAAGCAGGACTGAGACAGAGAGATGATATATGGTTAGTTTTATTGATAACAGAGTGAAGGTGAAGACAGGTGAGTAAAGATCTTGGAATTCCTGAACGGAGGCGACGGAGAGTGAACTTGAGTTTGCCTTTGCAGGAGGAGCGGTGAACACAGGGATCCGGAGGAAACACACACCATAAACAAGGAGCAGACACACATGGGTAGCTGGAGCTGACTGACCAGAGTTCCTAGGAGCAGGGGATACAGGTAAGTTCGTTAACAGGTAAGTACACGGAAAGATTCAGAAACTAAGGCTGTGGTAGCTCTAGCAGTCCTCTTCGTATGAACGAGACCGGACATTGAGTGTTTGGCGGTGTGTGTCTTTATAGAGCGCAGTAATGAGGGACGTGATGAGGAGCAGGTGTTCGTGATCAGTGGCAGGTGGAAACAGGTGTGAAGGTGACGTGGCTGGTGAAAAGGCAGGCAGATCCGTAACACCTGTGTGCTCAATATCATTTCTGTTTTTTTTTTTTTTTTTTAATTTTTTTTTTTTCTTCCATTAACTAACAAAAGCCAGTTCTTTAATGACATCATCGTCCAGGACGTGGCATCATTTTGGAGGGAAAACAGCAGCACAATTATCAGTATTTCATGAATTTTATGATTTCTTGTCAAATCATCAAGTTATAATTAATGCATTTTATGTGTTCTCAGTTTAACCAGGGCAGATTTCTGAAGTCGCTTTTATAGAGAACGTCACTAAATTACAACACAAGCATATTCATTTTCTTGCAGTTCAAAAGGTTCAGCATAACATAATCTCTGCAAATTCACCGTTCAAGCGAGTAATTCCACAATCCCGTCTTTCTCTCGGGGGCTTTACAATGCCCTGCTTTTAGAAGGAAATGGAGCCGTTGCATTATGCTGCTGTAAATAGTGTGCAATCGTAAAGGTCACAACTTGGTTCTGAAAGCAGCGCATGTGACACTTAACGCATTATTCTGCTCGGATCGGGCCACGGATCCATTTGTTGAGTTTAAATGAGGGAGGCGACGATGTGGACCCGAATTTAAATACGTTTCGGCTCGTTTCGTGAAACATATGTTCCCCCTTGTGTTGCGTTTAACAGATTGTCAGTGAAAAGCGGTTCAGGGCTGCTGGGGTGACATGTTTTATGTTGAGCACTGAGTGAATTTCAACATTTACTTCCAGATTTTGTTTTTGGAGCTGTGTTTACAAGTTTTACAAACAAACAAAAATATGAAATGTATAATATTTTATATAAAAATACAAAATAAACTATTAAATTATTATACATTATTATAAATTATTATTGTTATTGCATTGAGCTGTGAGTGAATATCAATGTTTACTATGAGATTTTATGTAGCTGTATTTTTAGTGAAGCATTCGAACGATAAATAAATAAAAATATGTATTAAAAATTATACTTGTTTTATTAAATGAATAAGTAAATAAATAATATAAAATTATATATTTCTGTTTTAATGAATAAATAAAATCTGAAAACATTAAGTGAATAAATAAATATTATTTAGGTTATGAACATACTGAGAGGCATTTGAATGATTTATGTATAAATACGTATATGTATAAAAATTCTTAATTGTAAAAAATTCTGTATAGAAATATAAAATGTATTGTTATTATTATTATATTTATATTGAGCTCTGAGTGAATATCAATGTTTACTACAAGATTTTGTTACAAGGTATGTATAAATAAATATATATATTTGCATGAAATGATGCTTCTTTTATAATGTAATTAATAATAATAATAATAATAATAATAATTATTATTAGTGTTTCTCCAGATTCAGAATCAGCGCTGGAGAACATTCTTGAACACACTCTGAGATCTGAGAGACTTTTTGGACAAAGAACTAAACGATCCAATCTATCTCTTTGTCAGACGGACGTCTGACAAAGAGTTTATCTTTCTCCTAAATGGTCGCTATCAATCTGGCCCTTTTAAGTTTGACGTGGCGATGCTGTTACGCTGCAGCTCGTCTCCTATTGGGTGAGGGGTCAATATGCAAATGAGGTTTTGACAGACAAGGGCAGCGGATATCAGTGATGCTTTTAGGCAGATGGACAAACATGTCCGTCTCTGGAGTGAGTGTGATGCTGGGAACAAGGTCACAGCTGTATCTTATCTGAATACCGTGTGATAAGATTTTAGCAGCTTGTGAGTATTTGGGTTCAAATCAACATGAAATTAACTATCTAACTTAACTTTAACACATTTGCTTAATTTATTTATGTCTGTAGTCTAATTAAACATGATTTACCGGTAGATTTTATTCCAAAGAGAAAAACCAATCATCAAAATAGAGTAACTTTCTCCACTTTGGAAAATCATACAGTATGTCACAAACTGCATTAAACAATAATATCACAGCTTAACATGTCTAATCAAGTCCCAGCATTATGTTTATCTAGATTTCTACATTTCATTTAGAAATGAATCATGTTATGGAAGTTAAATGTATTACAAATGCGATTTCGTGTTGCTTTTAAGGCCACATTATAAATGACAAATCATATTAACCAGTAACTTCACAGCTAACATCTAGCATTAGCCAGATTTCTAAGTTTATTTCAGAAATAAGTCACATTTTGGAAGTTATGTACTGAATGCCATTTTATGTTTTTTTTAAGGCCACCTTATTTATTACAAACTATATTAACCAATAATATCACGGCTTAAGAGTTTGAGTCCAATCAAATCCAACTGGATAAATTAAGTCCCAGTGTTATGGTTAGCTATAGATTTCCAAGTTACTTGCTGAAATGAATTACATTATGTAAGTTAAATGTATTACACGGTGCCATTTTATGTTGTTTTTTTGAAGACTGTATAATGTATGACAAATCATATTAACCAATAATATCACAGCTTAACATGTTTCCGTCCAATCAAGTTATGTTTAGCTAGATTTCCAAGTTTCTTTCAGAAACAAGTCATATTATGGAAATTAAATGTACTGTGAATGCCATTTTAAGTTTTTTTTTTAAGGTCACGTTATTTATGAAAAACCATATTAACCAATAATATCACAGCTTAAGAGTTCCTGTCCATTCAAATCCAAGTAGGTAAATTAAGTCTGATCATTATATTTAGCTAGATTTCCAAGTTTCTTTCAGAAATGAATCACATTATGAAATTTGAACATAATTGGGGCAGCCATGGCCTAATGGATAGAGAGTTGGACTTGTAACCCGAAGGTCGTGGGTTTAAGTCTCAGGTCCGGCAGGGATTGTAGGTGGAGGGAGTGAATAACCAGCACTCTCTCCACCTTCAATACCACGACTGAGGTGAGACCCTTGAGCAAGGCACCGAACCCCCAACTGCTCCCCGGGCGCCGCAGCATTGGCTGCCCACTGCTCCGGGTGTGTGTTCACTACTGTGTGCGTGCACTTGGATGGGTTAAATGCAGAGAACAAATTCCGAGTATGGGTCGCCATACTTGGCCACACACCACTTCCCTTTCCCTAATACAAATGCCACTTCATGTTGTCATTAAGGCCACATCATAAATTATACATCATATTACCAGTAACATCACTGTTTCACATGTTTCTGTCCAAACAAATCAAGTCGCAGAATTACATTTAGCTAGATTTCTGAAATAATCACATTATGTTAAGTTAAATGCATTAAGAATGTTGTTTGTAAAGTGCCCCTATTATGCCATTTTTAAGGTTGCTAATATTGTTTTATGAGTCTCCTAAAACAGGTTTACATGCATCCAAGGTCAAAAAACAGTTTAGTTTTCTCAAAAAATAGCTTTAATTTTACCTCATTTCTAAATGATTCCTAAACAACTCGTGCAAAGCAGTTCAAAAAATCAGTCTCTCTAAACCCCTCCTTTCTGTGAGCACTCGCTGCTGTGATTGGTCAGATGGCGCAGTCCTTTGTGATTGGTCTACGGCATCCAGCCTGAATGACAGCCGTGGGCAGACATTATGCAAATGTGTTACTTCGTGACGTACAGCCGTAACAGAACAAAATTCGAATTTCTAACGACTCGTTTAGGCGATTGCGAGCCGACTTTTTTTTTTGATAGACAATAACTTTATATATCGTACACTTTTGGCTTCACAACTTTGCAGAAAGTTTATGTTCACATAGTGCTACATGACACACTGCATGAAAGGTAATATTCGAAAAGGCATAATAGGGGCACTTTAAGGCCACATACTTTTATGCAAACACACAAATAGACGCAAATGCTTTCCAATGCAATGCAAGCACACATTACTGTGCATTACATACTAAGCATGCATTTCTTGCATTAAAAGCTATTTGGAAACATTATTTTAATGATTCCATTTGGCGGTGCAGCTTTAAGTGTATTTTTATGCATTATTAGGCTCATGTTTGTCTGTTTTGAGCTTTGCCGTGCTTTGTAAAATTCTAATGGCGTCTCTCGCTCACTAGTAGTGCAGACGAGACGTACATAAAGACATTTACCTACTCAGGCATGGAGTAGAGTAACAAGTTTAGAGAAAGGGCACATCAGCATACGGGATCGTGCTTTGCCCCTGCTGTAATTGGTCGCGCTCTGGCTGCTAGACGAGCAGCTGTAATTGGTTTAAATACGAGAGAGGTGTGTTAACAGCCGAGATGGTGACTCGGGGTGTGTGAAGATGGAAGACGAAGCTTCCGGATTGTGTGTGTGTGTGTGTGTGTGTGTGCGCGCGCGCGTGGGCGCAGGGCAGCTGCTTACACTACACACGCCGACATCTGCTGCAGCCTCTCCAGAGGCGGACGACTCGCTGTATCAGCGATCTCTCACCCACATGCTCCAGTACATGCAAAGACCAAAGCTGCATCAATAAATGATGGATTTATAGGTCACATTTTGTTAATGTGAGACCTTTGATATGATTCAAATGATATGCTAATAAAGTTTGAAGGATGCACCGGAGGAACGCCTGCCGACTGTTCATAGATGCATGTTGCAAAACAAAATGGCACAATCTGATAGAAATCCACAAGCTCTAATTTGATTTGTTGGCTTTGTGTAATATACTGGAGTCAGATTGCGCAGGTTTTTATTGGTTTGTTGAAACTAAATCATGTTTGCAAAGATGCAGCGAGCACTTCCTAGAAGAATTAGTGCCTGTCCCAGTACCCACACTTGGTTGTACAAACATAAAGTAATGCAAATTTTATTGGTGCATTATGTTTATTTTGTAAATCACTTGCAACTGCGTTTTATCACTTCATTAGAAGCACCACAGTTGTGTTGTCTGTTAAACAGGGGCTAATTAATAGACAGTTTTCTATAATACAGATGTGTATTAAAGCCCTGTAAATACATTTTTACAATAAGTTTGTCTAATCAGGTTGTTAAAGGTTCTGCATGCTTGAACACTTAGGCCAAATATAGGACATATGTCATGTAAATAGACAAATGGACAAGTGCAAAGAGCAAGTCATGTCTTTGGACAAACCATGTTTGAAAGGCAACATTGACAGCCAACTTTTTAATCAGACTTTTTACATTGATTTTTAATATTTAAGAATTAAAAAATGCAATAAAAAGTTTGAAGGCTTGTACCAAATTAACCATCTCTGAGATGACCTATTTTATTTTGAAGCAAAAGTGATTATGAATAAGGACAACTTATGTGTACTTAAATGAATTATTCATGAGGACTATATATATATATATATAACAGCAAAATTGTTATATAAATGTTAATCAAGTACATCCATTCACAAAGGAATTCACACTGTATATAGTATTGCAAACACGCATAAATAAATATTTAAGAATTTTTTAAATATATATATATATGTATTTTATATAATATATGACAATTATTGATATAATAATATAATTTATATTTTTTGGCACAGGTTATGGTTTTATTTTGTTGCATACAGTTGCATACTATCATACTGCACATACTATTTTTGCGTTAATAATAATATGAGGACTATTTATTCTATATATAGTATATACATATATATACATATACATATATATATATACACACACATACACATATACATACACACACACACACACACACACACACACACATACATACATGCATTTATATATGTGAAGCATCACATAAACATTGTGCTGCATAACCTGTTAACTTACATTTATTGATTATAAGTATAAAATGCAGTATTAGTATAAGTTTATTGCAAAATATTGAGATATATTACAATGTATAAGTATTTTTAGGATGTATGGAGGCAAAGTGGGTCATACTTGCTTATTGATATGCAAATATATGCATTCTTTTCTGCAGTTTCTATTTTCATGGTTTTTGGAAACTTGGAACTATTGGGAACTATGAAACACAGTTTTAACATGTGCCATCAATGAAAAACAGCTCTTATTATGATTCCTATATAAAAAAATGGATTTTAAAATGAATTTGATTTTTACTTCTGGAAACTCACTGTTAGGCTCTTTTGTCTGTGCATGTATTTGCTAAGACTATTGCAGTATTATTTGAACAGGCGAATGCTTTGTTGCATGCCAGTTTGATATTGCAATTCATTCAATTTCAGCTTAAAGTGGCCTTAAGCGTCATGCAAAAATTAATTGTTACTTTACATATCAGTCAGACGGTTTCTTATGGTATAAGTTGCTTAGCATAAACTGTAATGATTCAGATGCATAATGAGTCAGATTCTCTTGTGTTTGGGGTGTGTCTGAGGTGTGTGTGTGTGTGTGTGTTAAAACAGACTCTGCTGCATATGGTTTGAGCGTCTCCCCATAGGCAGCACTTTGAAGCTGCTGGTTTGGCCTTGCATGTGGGTAAACCTAGTCTTCTCTTTCTGCTGCTCCCACACACACACAGAGTTCTGGGCTTGGCTTCCCACCCGGGGAACTATCTCCATATTGGCCTGAAAGCCTCCTCTCTCCTTTGCTTTGTTCTTCCGTTGAGTCTAATGCCTGTTGACAGACCCTGAGTGACAAAAGCGTGCTGGGAGTTTCCCTGTACATGGAAAAACTCGGCTCTGTTTGTAGAAATTCCTGCCGCACGTGTGGGGAATGGCCCTCGGTGTACCTGCGGGTTTCCGAAAAACCGCAAACGCTGGGATCGTTTGAACGTGCGTGAAAGGCGAGAGCTCATGCGAGTCTCTGAGATCAAAAGAGCCGGTGGAGCCGTGTTTCGGGTGGGCGGCCGCCTCCCAGAACTCCCCCGAAGCTTCAGGCTCTTCGTCGGCTCCCGAAGGAGAACTTTGTCGATCTGAGGTTTGCTCTTTCGTAGCTTGGAATCTTGGAGTCCTTGTTTCATTTGAAAAATTCTTATTGGATGCTTCTCATAAAGTCAGTTTAGAAAGATAATGAGATTATTGTTGACATAGAGTATAAAGAGATCAAATAAATGTGGATAGCAGCAGCTAAGATCAATTGAGTATTCGATGAGAAGTGTTTGAGTTCATATTGAGGTCTGACTGCACAATTTAGTGTCTGAGCGCAGTTTGAGACATTATTGAGATCTCATCTGAAACTGTAAAATATAAAGCTATAAACCTGCCCAACTCAATCCGAGCAGTGAGTCCTTAGCCATCTTCAGGAATCGTAAGCTATGAAATAAATGTGGATGTGAACTCTGATCATTTGATCTAGCAAGAATTCAATAAGAACGGTTGAGTTCATATTAAGACTTAATTGCATAGTTTGGTATCTTGTCAAATCTCAGCGCAGTTTGAGACATTATTGAGATCTCGGGCCCTATCATACACCCGGCGCAAGGCGCGGCACAAGTGTTTTTGCTAGTTTCAGCCTGACGCAGTTCTCATTTTCCCATCCTGCGCTGCGTTGTTTAAATAGCAAATGCATGTGCGCCCATTTGTGCGCCCATGGGCGTGCTGGTCTAAAACAGAGATGTGTTCAGGCGCATTGTTGGTGCGTTGCTATTTTGAGGAACTGAAAATAGACTGTGCCATAGACAACTCAATCCTAGTCTAAAGTCAATGGCGCAATATTGTTTTGTTATTTAAAGAGCACGTTAGTAGAAAATGCACCTCTGGGTGGGTCCACAACGCACGTTCACTTCGCTTATTACACACAGGGACGCGCAGCAGCACACAAACATGCCAAATATTAAAAATTAAAGGACTACAGTGTAAAAGAATAGTATTTAGTATTAGTATTATTAGTATTTAGTAATAGTATTATTGTGTATAGGCTACATAAATATAAAAATGTCATACATGTCATACTGGAATATCAGAATTAGCCTACCTATTTGCTCGTGCATGAGCAGATCCGTTTCTGAGATCCTCTCAGTTTGTGCGCCTTAAAATTCCGCCGTTTAAATAGCGAATCCGCCATGGCGCGAGCACAACTCGCTCTTAAAGGGAATGGGAGATGAGACTCTGATTGGTTTATTGCACGTTACGCCCAAAAAACACCCATTACTCATTAAGAGAATAGGGACAACCCGTTTAGACCCGTTTTCCCGTCGTTAAACTAGCAAAAGTGGATTCGGACACGCCCTGAGTGCACTTGCGCCGTGCGCTTTAGACCATGCACTTAGATCGTTAAAATAGGGCCCCTCATCTGCAACTTTCAAGATGTTAAGCTAAAAATTAATGTGGACAGCAGCTCAGATCATTTGACCTTGGGAGAAAGCATTGAGAAATGTTTGAGTTCATATTGAGATCCCAGACTTTTGTATATTTGGTTTCTTGGCAAACCTGAGCACAGTTTGAGACATTTTTATATGAATGTGGATTACAACTGAGATCATTTGATCTTGGAAGAATTTGGTGAGAAATGTTGAGTTGAGATCTGACCCTGCCCTTTGGTACTTGGCAAAATCTGAGCACCGTTTTAGACATTTTTGAGATCTCATATGAAAATCTAAAGACACATTTGAGATTACTGTGATCTTTTTCTGAGGAGAAACAGCAAAGACTTCAGTAAAAGTCGATATGTCTATATCTCATTTCTGTCTTGGAGAAACAATTGAAGTATTTAAGAGATCCTGTTTGTGATTGTATGATCTTTTCAGATTTCTCTGCTGTGATTTCTTGATTTCTTTCTATCTGGCGCAAAATGAGTCCTGCACCCTGTAGATTCTGTGATCTTCTGGTCTCGCGAAGTTCCTCTTTCAGTGTGCATCTGTGGGATTTTTTCAGTTTTTCCTCTACCCCATGAAAATCTAAACACTTACTAAAGCAATATCATTGCAGGACGAGTCCCGTACTGAAATATGAGCAGTAGTAACAGTGACGCTTCCCCAAGCAAACACCACTAATTATCGTAGTAGTAATAATAAAAACATCAGTTCTGCCCCGTGTTTCCTCTGACATCATTTCCCTGCTCTTCACTGATACCTCATTTTATTTTCTACTTTATTTTCCTTCGCGCCGCTGCCAGGGAGACCATTAAAACAAGGTCCCGTCTGCCGCTCTGCCCTCTCATCTCACAGGCCGCCGAGGTATATAAACGCTGGAAGGAAAAATCCAGAA
The DNA here is from genome assembly GCA_021397915.2 of Tor tambroides. Lineage (NCBI taxonomy): Eukaryota > Metazoa > Chordata > Actinopteri > Cypriniformes > Cyprinidae > Tor > Tor tambroides. The sequence goes on along the minus strand of JAFVLL020024344.1, from coordinate 103,413 downwards.
GGAGAAACGTCTGGAACCACTAATAACGGGGTCCGTGCTGCAATTTCCAGGGGAGGGTTGAACTTAATGAACAATCAAATAAAGGATTTGAAATTACAGACCTTTGGAGGGAAGGAATCTGAGGTTGCCCTTGGTTGTGAGAAATCTCATCGTTCAAAGATGTTTGCGAGAGGAGCGAGGGGCCTTGTGAAGGGATGACGGTGCATTTGGTGTAACAGGTTATTATATTCCATAGTGGCTGTATTTCTCATCTCTTTCCAGGAATTTGACCATCAAATACACAGGGGCTAAGGGGATTTATATTCCTTTTAATAAAACGCTTAATTGATGTAATTAGTGTGGAGTTCTGCCTCAGTAAATCTGCCTGTTTGACGAGGCGAATCAATAATTGATTGACTTTGGGATTACACAGAGGAACTTTGAATTTTCGGCTTGAGGAGATTTCACTTCATGCGCCGTTATTAGTTAATGCACTTATTAGTTCATTTTCATGGGATGTCCTGGATTAATTGTGTTTACATGGTAAATGAAGCATGTTTGATGTCAATAATTACGGATATAAAACTTATATGTGCCCTAATGTTATTATCATCTGGAGTAAAGTTAGCCAAGGGCCATATTTTACAGTTATGGAGCATTTTATATTAGTCAAGAAGAGTTAGTCACTATTTTTTCATGGCCGTTCTTATGTAAATGACCTGTGTTGTAATTGGCTGACTGCTGTACTGGCATAGTTCACATTTTTGTGCATTAGGATGGTCTTTTAGGTGCTGAATGTTGAATACAGGTGTATTTCCTGTGCTGTGCAAAAGTTAGCGCACCCCATAAAAAGTACATATAATTTTTACTTTATATTTAACCATTTTGAGAGACAAAAGCCAATATAATTATTTTTGGGGGGGGGGGGGGGCACAAACTTTTGCACTGCACTGTAAATACAGTCGGCTAAAATATTAATGGTTTTGTGGGTGGTTGAGATATAGTTGGTGTTTTGTGTAGTGTTTAGTGCGCTTCTAAAACATGCTCTTGTTGGTTTCAAGGGCATTTCTAGGATGTTACTTACCTCTTTTTTCCCGCTTTATAGCAAAAAAATGGTTCACCTAAAGTAACAACAGACTTCTCTTCAAGATGCGTGAATTGAGGAATAATTTATGTCTGGAGAGCAAATGCTGCATAGTATTTACAGCCCATTGTTAGCTAGTAGTATTGATTTAGCAGATGTTTTTATCTCAAGTGATTCTTCATAAGGAGATGCAGTAAATATGACACAATATGTTACATTCGCTCTCAGCTTCTGATTTATATTCATGGATTTCCCATGTGTCCGTGTAACATTTGAATGTTTGACAGCCTGTCTGTCAGTGTATCTTGCTAGTTTTCAGACTGTTGACCTCCTGACCTTTGACCTCCCTGGAGTGTGAAAGCCAGAGTCACTTCCGCCCATCTGAATTCTCTTTATCTCTTCATCGGGTTGTGTTTGCTTGCCTTTCACTGCCTCTGGGCGCAGGATATCCTTCCCTCCCGTCTGCTTTTCCACTCGTCCGCCGGCTGATGACATTCACATGAGTCTTGAGGAACCAGAGGCGCTGTTTGTTGAGTCTTGTGTCGACATATTAGTCTTTTTCAGAAGCCTCAGTGTCATTTCTGTGCCATCAGCCTCATTTAATGCAATTGTTTTCTGATTTGAGGTTCAGAAAAACATACAGACGGCAAACACATCGTCGTCATCTCGGTTCAAAAGATGTTTTCTGTCCAGCGTTCGACCTGGTCTTCATGAAATTAGTTTGTGCTGTTCTCACAGCTTTATTGTTTCTCGAATGTTTTCAGTCACTTGGCCTTTAATAACACGATCAGTCCAGACGTTGCCTTTCCATTCAGCTCTGAAATGTTCTTCTTTGAAATTGTCGTTCAATACGAGTAAGTGGTGCTATTTTGTGCCGTGTTCTCTGATCGTCCCGCATCTTGTTTGGACGTCTTTAACCACCAAGAATTGAGATGTGTGTGATTAGTACAGCCTGCTGTGTGTTTCACACAAACATATCCATGTCATATTTTACCCTGAAATCAATAGAATGAAAATATGAAATTGAAATGATAAATTATTTATAATTTGCTAGGTCCAGCAGGTGAAAATGGTTCTGATCACTTTTGTTCTGACATTCATTTTATTTTCATTCTTTTTATTGTGACTTCTTTTCATGACAATTAAACATATTTTATCCCAACATTTCCATTACTCTAATGCATCCAAATTTCTCACTTTTCATTATTTTATATTCCAATAAAAATATAATGTTTAAATAAATTAGACTTCATTTAGATTCATTCGATTTATTACAATACCAAATTAAATGCATTACAATAAATATGCAGCATATAAAGCAGGTTATTATAGTTAATTAAAGCTAAAACCATTTTAAAAAAGTTACCTGAAAAAACCCAGATAAAATAAAATGTTAAAGACAAACAAACAAACAAACAAAAATTATTATTATATTTTTTTATATTATTTTGCTTATTTTAAGAGCAGCAGTTTCATTTGTTTCAACATAATATAGTAAAATAACTAAAACTAAAACTGAAATACAAAAATACAAAAAACTGTATAGAGTAGACATATTTAAAAAAACAATAACAATGATAAAATAAAGGAAAAATGAAAAAAAAACAATTATTAAAAATGACTAAAACTTCAACTAAAATGAAAATTGAAATGGAAAATACAAAAATGAAACTATTTAAAAATAATAAAAAATGAATAATATAACTAATAAAGTGAAATAAATAGTAATATAAAATAAATATGTATAGTACTTAATACTAAAATGATACTAATATAACACTTTTAAATTGATTTTTTCAATGAGAATATCATTTTCACAATATGATAATGAGAAATGTGGGTTAAAATAAGATATTTGTTTGATTTGAGGGTGAAATATGACGTGAGCAGGTTTCTTGACAGGTTTGTTGAGATTCACCCGTATGTTTGTGTGGGTGTCGCACTGTCAGTTATGAAGCACCTCCAGCCTTCAGATGCAATATGAACGCTATATGATTTATCATTCCCCACTCTTGGATCATTCAGCAACAATCGATCAAAATGCTGTTTAACTAGCAGGTGATTTTCTCTAGCTTTGAGAAGAAACACCAGCTAAAGTTCCCAGCACTCCAAAGTGAGAAATATGGCTGGCGAGAAACCTGTCAGGAACATATTTAATAAGGCTCTCACTGATGCTTGATTAATCTTCATAAAATTGATCGCGCTGTCAGAATCTGCGCTCTGAAACGGTGGCCTCCAAACAACAGGCTTTAATATAGAGCGCGAGCGTGTGGATGTGTGTTTTATTTTACAGCTGGTTCCCCAGCAGGCCGTCGCTCTTATTGGAGTGCTATTGATTCAGGATTCATTAGAGCCGCAGACTAATTTTGTGCTGAGTAGCGGAGCTCTCGCACTTTGAATATGCATTCATCTGCTCTCTGAAGCTACGCGCGCCAGAGTCTTTAACGACAGATGGCCAGGGCGCTCTTCGACTTGCATTCCCTGAGGAACAGCGTCCAGCAGGATTCCAGCGTGTTGTGTGTCTTAGTCATAAAGCTGGTCAGTGTTTAATAAAGCTATAAGCTGCTGGAAGCGCTGTGCTGCATCGACCTGTGCTGATACAATCATAAGACGATATATCACGATGCTTTTCCCAAGATATTGCATTGATGCTTTGCTTTAGATTTTTTTGTATCAATATTTTTAATGTGTGCATTCACAGGATTTCCAACAGATGCATTCAAATGTGAAAATAGCGTTAAAATGTGCTATAGGTTAAATAAGATTTGATGGATGAATGTGTGCATTGTTTTGGACGTGTTGATGAAATAATTTTGTGTTAGTTGTGATAAGATGTTTCAGTTTTATTCCGGCTGCCATTTTTGATGTTAAATTACAAAGTCAGATTTTAGATCTGGAAATATTTGTTTTATAATTCAGAATGGCCTGTGGATAATAATAATTGACATTTATTATTTATTATTACAGTAGCGCATATTGAGGCATAAAATGCTAAGAAGTGTGTACTTTGAATGCAATGTAAGTCACTATTATAATATTACATATATTAGAAATAAATTATTTATATTATGTGCATATTTCTATATAAATACATAAATATATATATATATATATATATGAATATAAGTTATGTAATTTATATTTACGTTTACCTTCACATTTAAATCTTTAAAATAAATAAGTATATATATATATATATATATAGATATATAGATAGATAGAGATAGATAGATAGATAGATAGATAAATTTTTTTAAACATTTTTCTTTACATTTAAATATACTGTAAATGAATCATTTTAGACTTAAATTTAAATATATATACATGTATACAATTTTTCTGATCAGAATTTCAGATTTTACATTATATATTAACAAGGCTAATAGATTTCAGAACTGACACTTGTATGTCACATGGCTGTGGGCTGATGCTGATAACCTCAAAATAGCGCCTGCTTAATCAGTCATCCTGATATCAGTAGTCTCAGTTCTCTGACTCTGTTTGGGTTTGAGTTTGGGAGACAAAAAAAGAAATGCTGATGTTGTTCCTCTGGGGTCGGAGCTCTACGCTGATCTCTTGCATCTCAGCCAGTGAATTAGACCAGCTTTTTAATTCCTCCCTGGAAGATTTCCCTCTATTTTCATCCTCCCATCAGTTCCCACAATGGCTCCTGGGAGAGCAGTACGGGAATCAATGCACAGGCCTCTTGTCCAGCTGCGGTCAATAGATGTGAACGGACCGTCCCACCCCCGTTTTCCAGAAAACCTCATCAATGTGAGGGTCAGCGGGGTCACGAGGACCACCTGGTAAATGGGTCATCCCAGGAATACTCAAAAGAGAGCGCATTACACATTGCTCTTGTTTTGTGTTATCATCTGTCCATGAATGTGGAGCAGCGTCTTCAAATAACAGATAATGCTTGACATTGACTGCTGTACTCTATAGTGATCCTCCACTAGAGGATCGATGCAGAGAGCACGATCAGCACTTCAAACCAGCGGAAAGCGGTGTGGGGAAGTTAAAAGCCAACGGCCTCGTTAACCACATCTAAGCAGGGTTTGGATTAGTGTGTGGAATTCATCCAGCGTCTCTGCGTGGTACACAGGCTTTGGTCCAAATAATTACTTAACCTACATTCAGATATTAGTGTGCTTGAAAATGTGCCCTGGTTACCTTGAAGAAATCTGCCTCAAAGTCACCGGGAGAGGAGATCTGCTGTTCTTCTACTGGCGTAGTTATTTCATACCTGTGTGTGTATATGTATATATGTATGTGTGTGTGTGTGTGTGTGTGTGTGTGTGTGTGTATATATATATATATATATATATATATTCACACATTCATAGGATTTAGGATTCACTTGTCAATTAATCAAGATGCAAGTAGACTAAATAAGCATAAGTTCTATGAATTTGTGCATGTTGATTATTTGTGGACATGTTGATTCAATAATCTTGTGTCAAATGACTTTACAGTGTCATTCTGGCCACCATCTTTGCTATTTTATTTAAATAACAAATTACTTCTTTCTCTGGGTTTTAGTTTAGTTTATTTATTTATTTTTTTATTTATTCATTTATTTATTTTTCAGTGCGAACCGTTCTATTTGTGAAAAACTTGAAAAATTCACACTTGAAGTCTCATATGCCACATTCACACACACGGTTTTTGACCCATTTAATAATAACATTTAAAAAATAAAAATAAAAAATAACTACAAATTGAAAAAAAAAAACCTATAAAATATTAATAATTAATATTGTGATTAACATTTTTGTGGCTTTTATTGAGATTTTTATTAGTGATATAATGAAAATTATTTAAAAACATTTAATGATGTTATACTATAAAATAAAAAAGTTGAGTAATAAAGCTAATAAAACAAATGTTTATTTTATAGTAAAACAGTAAAATTTCAGTACTGATATTTACTTCTTAATTTATCCTTTTTCAAGCATTAAACCATTTTACTTTTATTTTGGTGGATTTCCTGCAAGAGATGTGAAAGGCAACCTCAATGAAAACTGACCTTATTTGCCTTCTTAATATGCATTCTTGTTTAATTGTGAATGATTCATCAGTGCACGTTATTCTAAAGTGAAAAATTGGGGTTCAAAATCAAAAGATAACTCGTGTCGCCTCTAAAACTACTTGTCATCTAACTTCATCAATCTCTCATACTTTTCAAATGTCTGTCATTATAGACACTTTTCTCCTGAGTGATTGAAGAAGTCCCATGTAACATCATTTTCTAATTTCACTCAGAAATGCGTCACATTACAGAGATGAAATAGGTTGTGAGCGGCATTTCATGCTGATATTAAGCTGCAAATAACCCGGAAACAGGAGCCGAAGCTGCATTTGTGCTCTGACTTTATCTCTCTCATTATATAAGACCCCGCTATGAATTTATTAGCTACGACTGCATTCATTTTCATAAATGCATTTTGGGTCCCACATGATATCTAGTGTTTTGTTTTTCATAAGCGTGTGTTGAGCGGTAAACACGTTATGCAGTCAAATATGCACATGCTAGAGTCGCTGGATGAAATGAAAGCGTCCGACTCTAAATGTAAATATGATTTAATCCATATCCTCTAATGAAAACAGCAGCGCAGCTCTGAGTTCAGTAATATCCAGTGCGAGCGGCTTCAGGTTAGTCAGGTGTTTCTCTGACACGCGGGGAATGGAAATGTTCCCTTCGCTGCTTCTCACATTTCAGTGGTGTCACCGGTAGGCCGTGTTCCTCCTGAAATTGAAAGCCATCAGGTCCAAACTCTGATTATCTGCTGTGACGTGTAGTTATTCTCTCCTGTAACAGCTCGCATCGCTTCGCCGGCTTTAAAAGCCTTTCAGAGCGCACCGCTTCGATTTATTTGCTGTCAATGAATCACTGGTGTTTTTGCAATTAGGTGGTGTCAGTATTGCGCCGTGTCTCTGCTTTGAGTTTTGTTAAAATTATGCTGCAAATGTGGAGAAGGTGAAATGAAGATGTCAGGAGAGATGCATGAATTCTCTGCTTGTTTTTCCCTTTGGACTGATGCTGAGAGTTTAGTAGATGCAATCACAGTGTTCTGAATGTACAGCATTCGCAAAGTCTTACACCATCCTTGGTGCTTGTGTGTGCAGTTATAACATATTTTTGTTTTGTACTTTTGATTCAGCTATGGATTAGAGTGCATTCAGCTTATTTAACACATTTTACCAGATATACTCCAAATCAGTGCAAAAATGTGATAAAAGTCTGCAGATTACTTGCATAAGTGTGTGTGTGTGTGTGTGTGTGTGTACATAGTAGGCATTCATAATGGTAGCATTTGTTAATTAAATTTGTCTAAATATAGTTTAGTTTATATATTTAGGATGATTTTCATTACTCTATTACATTCATGAGGGTGACATTTATTAATTGAAATAAATTAAATCGATATTATATATATTTCCTGTATTTAGACAAATGTGATTAAGTGTCATGATGTCAATAATATCACAGTGCAAGAAACCTTAAATAATCTTAAAAATGAAATAGGCTGTATGATTTCAGCTCCTAACACATTTACAATGTTCTTGAAGAATTAGAACAAAAAACAACAACAACAATAACATTATATTACATTACATTGTAGCATTTGTTAACTACATTTGTCAAAATGTAATTTTAACAGATAAAAATGTTTGTTTTGCATTACAGTAATGAAGTTTTCAGTAATGTCATAATGCAAGAAAACTTATCTTAAATCTTAAATCTTAGAAATAGCATGCTTATAGCTCTTTTTAACACATTTGACAGTTTAAATAGATTTTTCCCTGAAGATTTAGCACAAAAATTGCAAAAAAAAAGCATATGTGACCCTGGAGCACAAAACCAGTCTTAAGTCGCTGGGGCATATTTTTAGCAATAGCCAAAAATATATTGTAAGGGTCAAAATTATCCATTTTTCTTTTAAGCCAAAAATCATTAGGATATTAAGTATTAAGACCATGTTCCATGAAGATATTTTGTGAATTTCCTACTGTAAATATATCAAGACTTCATTTTTGATCAGTAATATGCATAGCTAAGAACTTCATTTAGACAACTTTAAAGGCGATTTTCTCAATATTTTGATTTTTTTTGCACCCTCAGATTCCAGATTTTCAAATAGTTGTATCTCAGCCAAATATTGTCCTATCATAACAAACCATACATCAGTGGAAAGCTTATTTACTGGTTTTGTGGTCCAGGGTCACATATATATCATTTTGACCTTTTTAAATTGATTTTTATTCCCTGAAAAATTTGCCCAAAAAATGAGAAAGGTCTGTTTACAGGTTCAATTTTCATAATCATCTACTCAGTATCACTCTAGATTATGACATTATATATCATAATCATCATCACCACCATTCAGCTTCTCCAAAGTCTTCCTCACTACGACGTAATAAATCTGTTGTATTTCTGCATGTTGGATTAGTTAGTGTGTCTTTTCACCAGGCACTAATTAGTTGCTGTTAATGAGATTGTAGATAGTTTAAGATCTAACCAAACACTGATTGCACACTGAAAAGGATCTGTAGAAATAGTAAATGTATGTCTCCCACGCTGGAGGAACTCTGTTTTCCCATCATCCAGGCACTGAAGTTGAGATGTGACTCTGTCCCGCTGTAGCTGAATCAATCCTCGGGTCTATTTCCCCCGGCGGCTGCTGGCTTCCCTTCAGAGAGAGTTCAGAGAGCGAGAGATGAATAATCCAGCCGCTGTGATCCATCGCACAGGCGGAGCGCAGCAGAAAGAACGGCTCGTGTCTGTCGAGATGGGCCGCGCTAGCAGATTTGTCTCCTTCAGTATTAATATACTGATCAAACACAAACGCGCACTGACAGCTTGAAGAGCGAGCGTCCCGGTGGATCTGTGGGTACAGTACAGGACGGGCGTTAGTCACAAACCCACCGGTGCAGAGCTCTGAACAGCTTTGGGACTCAAAGAGCTGCAAGATATAGATGAAAGAGTAACTGTATATACAGCATGTGAGGAATATATGAAGAAAAGCCTCTCAGGTCATGCAGCAATTCAGCAGAGATGTTTATGTCACTGACTCTTCATGAGGTTTCCACTTTTCATCGCTCTTTCATTGCTCACCAGTGCTTCTTTATGGTTCATTAAAGTATTAACTTTGTCTCTGGAGTTTCTACTAAAATTACTTTTTTATATATACACATACATACATGTGTATGTATGTGTAAAAAAAAAAAAACCAAGATGGCGCCGCCGCGTTCGGATGCCGTCCAGGTCGCTCCGCTTAGATTGTGCTTTTATTTACTTTTTTACTTATTCTTGCTTTCTCCTTT